>VUQH01008154.1:31291-52445 GCA_015106775.1 Etroplus canarensis
CATCAACCACCCCCCCCCCCCCCCCCCCATCTATCTGGGCTGGGGCCCAGAACTAGAAGTACACTGGCTTATCACCCCCAAAGCTGGGCTTGTGTCTCCTAATATAGTAGTTTACAAGTTCACCTTACAAGTCCAGGTGGGGACCACAAGCCCATAATAGGAGGGTTGAGCGAGGAAAGGCATCCAGTGTAAAATCTCTGCCAAATTGCAGATGCAGATTCATTAGTTGTGGCAGTCCCTTGGGAAAATAAAACGGAGCACCCAAAGGTGCTTTTAAATATATATATATATATATATATATATATATATATATATGTATTAGCACAATGACAGAATGTTTTGCAAGTTTTCAGCACCCTGCAAACTGATGTTTAGTATGATATAATCAAAAAGACTCCCCCAAAAGAGACCTCTGTCTTTCCATTGCCTTAACTCTTTAACTCTGTATCCAGTTTTCTCATGCAACTGACTGGGCATTGTCAGTTGCTGCTTCACTTTTCAGGAAGACAGATGGAGTCATCCTGCCTGTTGCATATCACTCAACTCATCACTGGGCCCACCAAATCAAAGTCAGGTTCAAGCACATCAGTGTGAAACAGCAGGATTTATGATATGTCACAATTTGCAAATGCAAAACAGCACTGCTGCTGAAACTAAAGGACAGGCTGCAAACGCTGCCATAGCTCGGGGCCAAATGACAAAAATGAAAAAAAAACTGAATAATAAAATCAGATAATCATTTTTTCTCTCAATAAAACGATTAAAATCATTAAAATAATAGACCAAGAGTTTGGGAAATGCTTGTCAGTTATATGATAATATCAAAACCACTCTATGCTAAATATATAACAACAAAAATATTAAATAATCATGTTGAGCAGTTCCTTTATGTCAGTTATTATCCACAGGGCCAGATCAGGCATGCACATTTAGATTCTATCAGTACATCTTTTCTGCAAATTATCCACATAGGTTTCTCCCATTTTTCCTTTCTAATCCAGTATTCCATTTTAAAGTAATTATTTAATTACCAAGCAAGATTCCGACAATTACAGCATAAAAATGTAAAAACACTACACTGACTAACAATACTTGGGGACACATGTGATGACTGTCACCTTTTTAAGAAATAAAGTAAAGCTGGGGGACAGACAGCTTAAAAGAAGATGGAGTTTAATGCGACTGCTTCCTGTTTAACATGCAAAGCAAAAGCAATAGTATCTGAAAATAGCATACTAAACATTCAAAGCAGTATGATATTGTAGGTATGATGGAGATTGGAGGAAAGGTTGAGTTGTTTGGCTTTTATGTGTATGTAGCTAAAATGTGATTTTAGGGGTTGTCTCTGTGTGGGTTGGGATGTTTTTAATAAGTTTTAATTCAATGTTAAGCCAGCAGCTGGGGGGGCACCATGCAAGTGGAAGAGGCATCTTGCATTCGACATGGAAAAATGATTACATTCTCTATGTTTGATTTTTTTTTTCACAGAGGTCATACATGGTTGATGTGAGAATATACATAATTTCAAGTTCTATTAAATCAACCTAGCAGCCAGAAATCCTGGTGTTTGTGAGCAGACCACTCACACCCTGCTGATGGAGGACACCTACAGCCTTACACAGCTTTCCAGTAAGCCTTACTGATGGGGGAAGAAATGCTGCCCTCTATCAGCAGTGCTCATTTCTCCCCATAATTATGCATGTGGGACATGCTCGTCTTTGACTCGGAAGTCCTTTCTCTGTCTTCCTCTTCCGTCAGAGACAGTTTGAAACAGAGGAAGCACAATGGTAGGACTGTGCTCTAGGTTGTGTTGGAGGCTCAGCTGTGTGATGACCCTACTGTAGATGACTTGTTCTGATCGTGGCAGCGGTGGTGGTGGTTCCGCTGCATACATATGGAAAAGGATGGCTGTGAGTGGGCTCATGAATAAGAAAGGTCACAAAAGGGCTGTGGCTGTGACATAGATGGACAGCCCATTCAGCAGTTTTCCCTGCTGCACTTGTGGAAAGAAAATGAGCACTTGAAGGTTTCAGTGTAGCACCAGCTTTACACGGTCATTTTTATTGAGGCACCTTACTCAGCCGTGAATTCACTGTCATATAAAATCAGCACCCTGACCACTGCTCCGCCCATAGTGTGAGCCAGCGAAACATGGCTGGACTGCTCTCTTCACTCTCCTGGGAGTGGATGGAAATTGCAGGATGTCCAAACTGACAGCAGTTTAAGACAAACAAAATCTGTAATCATACAATTTTGAAATCAAAAGCTATCGAAGTGATCAGTTGTAGGTTGAATCTCAGGTTGTCAAAAGGCAGTAAACGCAACTTTTGTCTTGCACCTTGCGAGGTTTTCTATACACTGGAGCGCTGTGGGTCTGATTTCTGAAAGCCTTCATCGCTCAAGCTCTCCTTCTTTAACTAAAGCAAAACACTCAAAACTGGTTTCCACGGCAACGCGGAACAGTTGGACCTGAATACAGCGCGACCTGTAAACACACATGGACGCACGCACACATTCACAAGCACAATGACACAGTTTTGCTCCCACATCAAGATGCTGTAAATGTCAGAGGAGTGTATCTTTTGGCATTTCTCTTCACAGATAAATATCAAACGATGTCACTGCTTCTGCATGGGAAAAATGCTGTCTGGATATCTGAAAGTTCTTGGAAATAAATGCGGGTTTAGAAACTTTTGAGTGGGGTGACCAGGCTGGAGCTCGTTCTTCAATGATGTGGAAAATGTCTATAAGGAATAAGATGTGTTGAAACTCAAATAAGTTGGATATCTGAAAAAATAAAACTTTATTTATTATTCTGAAAAACAATATTAATTAAAAATAAACTAAATTTTAAATACAGAACAATTTTGACATATAGCTGCTAATTAACTCCTAAAAGCAGGACTCAAGGAAAAATGTCACACTGATGTCGATAATGTTAACAAGTGTCTCAGATGGCAGCACCAGCACCAGATTTAGGTGCTGCTGCTTCCGTTTTGTGGCCTAATGTGCATTAACTAATGCATATAATTTCAGAAATGTTTTTAAATTCCCTTAAAAAAGATGTATTTTTAAGATTAAATAAGAGCAATGGAGAGACTTCAATGAGATGAAGTTTCCATTTAATGTAGAGCACAGTGCAAAACTCAAATCACAGACAGAAAACACACCCATAGGCAAAAGTAAAAACAATTAAATTTAAATGTAATAGAAGGAATCGTTATACAAAATATGTGTTGAGACTTTTTGTTCTCATTTATTTAGGCTACGTTGATCGTGAAAGCTTCTGGGAAGAGGCAGTCCTTTTCAAGGACTGCAAGAGTCCCTGCATATCTTGTGTTGCATGCTATCACGGCGCAGTTTTACAGTTTGCTGAAGCTGTTACAACCATTGCATTGCCAGTATTGGCAACACCACATTCTGCACAATTTATTCAATGCATCTCATTATTCTCTTCACTGTACCTCAGCCAAAGAAATCCACATTTCTTTTTAGGTACTTTCTGTTTGAGCTGTCTCCTGCATCTCACCGACTTCTCCACATTTTGAGGGTGCAGCACGTTTATATCTAAACAATGTCAAGTCAATAGTATGTGTAAATGACTGCCCATGTTACCTAATGATAACAGTAGCCTAACAATACAAGCTGATAGAGAAAATTTGCCCATATTTATCTGCCAGGCTGTGTCTTTGAATACAATTTGTAAACTGGCATTCAACCACAGCTGGGTTTTCTTTCTTAAAGTGTATATTTTGTAAAGTAAAGAAAAAAGATTTGCACCTTAAAATTGATCACAAAATCTGGTCAATCAGACACAGTCTGGAGCCCTAAAAAGCCTTGGGAAAAAAGAGACAAAACAACAAGGACCTTTGGTCGTCCAGCATCTCGTTTCATGTATGTTTGTGAATGTTTTTTGTCTCTTTGTAGACATTTTGCATCTGTGTTTGTTTTTCATTTCTTTAGTCATTTAGCATCTCCTTGTGGAAAATGGTCATCTTTTTCCCATCAATTTGAGTCTATCTGGTAATTTTTTGCCTCTCTGTCTCTTTTTTCTTTTCCTGCCTGTTTGGTTGTTTATCCTCTCTTTGGAGCACTTTATATTTTGGTTCTTTGTTTAACGTACCACTAAGAAATGTTAATTGCATAAATTCTGGTCCTAGAGCTCTGGACAAATCCAGGTAGGTCGAATAATCAATTCTGATACAAACTGGTATTGGAGAAATGACTCAAAGTCCTATTTCCAAGATGTTTGCTGTGGTGGTTGGTTACTGAAGTATTCCTGTTATGTTCTTAGATGATAAGCCAGACATGAAGCACTGATGGCATTAAGTCTGATACACAAGAAAACAGAAGGGGACAAGTATAAGTGGGGGTTATGATTTCCATGTTGGTGTTAAACAAAGACAAAAAGTATAACATCAAGGGTCTGGAAGACAACAATGAAGTGACAAGTTCCAAGACTAAGGCATAGACAGGTAAAACAATTTCCTCACTGGTATTTAATAAAGTATTCTGATTCTGAAAACAAGGTATTACTGTGGATTTAGGCTTCTGTATTGAATCGACACTGTAGGTAACAGCCCTTCCGAAACCTTGGCTGACATGAACCTCCCTAGAAATGTAACTACACCACTCGTGGACACAGCTGGAGATACAAAAGCACAAGTACAAATGTTGGCAACAGAGTCAACTACTTGCATAGGCTACGGGATAGGCTCTACACAGAGTCAAAGGAGAGTTATAAATTAAGTTTTAGAGTCTACGCGTTTAACACTCCAGGGGTAGGCAACTGCCTTCTGGTTACAGGGATTGTAACCAGGAACAACGGGATGGTAAATGTCAAGATCTCTCAATATTCTTTATCATAGGTTTACTACCAATAGTCAGTCATTTCCAAGGGAAATCAGTGCCACTCGTACCCACAACTCTACATCTCTACTTAAACAGCAAGGTAAGAGACTGCAAAAAAGGTTAAGGTCCACCAGAAGAGATTAAGGAGACTGCTTGACCTGAGTGAAGCCTAAAGCTGACAGTATTGCCAGCACACGGTTTCAAGCTAGTGGCACACCACCACCTCAGCATGTAAGCATTTTGGCTTGCTTCATATCAAATTCTGATTGGCTCCTTGGAAGTTTTCACCTGTTCAAAAGCCATCAGAGCTCTAAAGTTGTACCAGGGTAGCAGTTTTATATGGCGATGATATGGGACATGGACGGGGTCTGCCTGTGTGAGAAATGCCACCTGCTGTACGCCTCAGCTGCCCACCCCTCAATGGACGCCACGCCCTTGCGCGGCCACTGAATGGACCGGCACTCTGAAGGGTAAGAAACACTAAACTTTACATCCGGCATGGAGCTTTTAGCTGGGATTCCCCACAGCTTTTCTGTCTCTCCTGTGTCATCCTCACATGTTGATATGTTGAGAGTGCAGCAGCAACCATTATTCACACAGTGCACACACACACACACACACACACACACACACACGAGAAACAGAAAAGGAAGGGGAGACAGAGCAGCTGTTACAACTTCAAATTACTTCCCTAAAAAAGAACTGTAGCACACTCGATCATGATTTATAATTCTTTAAGTATTCAATTCAGCACATATAGGTTTCCAACAATTCATCAAATCCTGCTTTGCAAAACAGCATCTAGAACATCTGCTCAAAACAATATCGGTCCTTCTTCTAAAAGACTGACATGGTAGTGGTCACATTTAAACAGTACACTAGGTGATGTCCAGTGCATATCCAGTACACAGGTGCACCACTGAGCAACAGGTTTATTACAATTTTTTAGTCATGATAAATGAAGCGCTTCAACTATTTCTATAATTTTCTACAAGCCAAAGAGAACATAGCTTCAGCAACAAAGTCCCAGTTTTGGGTAGTTCAATGCAAGGAAGCACTGAGATTCTTATCTTTAATCAATGAGGGTTCATTTTGCTTTCACAACAGGCTGTCTCTTCAATACTCTTTTTATTCAAACATAAAAAATTGTAAGGGTAATACATAATGGTGGCAAACAAAAACACAGATTTGTCCTGTTCTCCTCCCACTTAGATGATGCTTATACAGACGTTGTGTCACTCTCCTTCAGGTGAAGCTATCCCCTAAACAGTCCTGTTTAACTTCCCTTATTTCTAGCATATTTGGATAGCTTAGTCAGAGACTAAGTCATCAAGTCAGAGCAATACTCCTCATTCCAGCCACGCCTTCCACACCTCCTTGGTACGGCTCCTAAGAGTCATCTAGCTGATTATTTAAATCCTGGTTGTGATGAGTGTAATGCTCCAGCAACTATTCGTTGTGCAACAGGTTGCAATGAAATGTGAATGACAGCTTACTGAGAACCGAGTTTCTACAGATGCTGCTGTGATACACATACAAGCGTCTGTTTAAAAAAAAGGTGTTTCAAACTCTCAGCGAACTTAAACAGTGATCCCACAGCTCCAATAGACACACAATGAATTCACAATTCTCTCACATCTAAGCTCACTGCTCCCTTAAGCTATGTACTCTGTTGCACTAGCAAGTCTGTTATCACTTCAGGAGAAAAACTATACTATTCCACTTTCATGAAAAAGTTAATAATTGCTATACAAATTTAGCGGCATCAGAGAGGAGCTGAAATTTAAATGAAGCGGCCTGAACATAGTCAAAATAAAAGCCTTAGGCTAAATTATGAGAAGAAAATTGTTATTTTTTCTGTAATTGCTAATGAAGAACAATTTCATATGCCATAACTTTTACAACGCAAGATCTCAGCAAGAGATAAATTGGTATGGGACATTAGGCATGTGGAGCATCTCCTCCATAAAACAGATCACTCTGTGCGATCCCTGCTTATGGACAGGTGAGGGGAGGCACGAGGAGTCAGGAAGAGGAGGGTGCAGCGGATGTGGCTTTAGAGGAGAGCAGTACAGTGCCTCCTGATATCGCTCTGGACAAAACTAGAATCTGAATTGGAGAGCTTCCCCTTCACCCAGGATCAACTGGGGAGTATTAATGGATTCTGAGTGGATCAACTGATGGCTATCGTATTTCGGTGTTTTGACTCAGTGTGCACTGACAACCCAACACACACATCTGCATGGGCACCACCGTGGTGCAATGCAGATGTTTACACCATGTCTTGGTATCTTATCTTTGTAATCAGTTTTGGTTTATTAAACTGCAGTTAGCTAGCTTAATATTTAAATAAAGAGCAAAAAACTGTTGAGCCTGTGTTCATTACAGAATAGTGGAGTGTAGAAAAGAGTAAGCTCTCAGTCACAAGAACATCACTTTTTTATTTAGGTATGCTATCACTTGTGTAAAGGTACAGAGAGATAATGAGAAGGAGAAAAGTCTGTTTTCCTCACTAAACAAGCAAGTAAACAAACATCTGTAATATACACACAGACAGCTTGAATTGTGTCTATTCCACAATGCCATTTTCACATGCCTAATATTGATAACTGATTATTGATCAGGCTCACAGTGAGAGCTCACGTTTGTCATTTTGTTCACACCTCCACCTCCAGTGTGATAGACCAACAACACTGCATATTGTTTACGGAGCTCCAATATCAATTAACACCAAGTCACACTCTCATTCCTCATGTGCTGCACGAACAACAACAGCAGCTCTGCTTAACAAGGAAACTTAATATGGATGAGAAACTTTTTTTTTTTCTGATTTCTGGCATAAAAACAGGCCACTATTTGAAAGCATGTGAGCAGAACTGCAAGAAAGACATTTTGCATTGAACAAAGATAAATCTATTATCAAACTCATTTCTATTTCAATTTCATTCTAATTAGGAAAATATAATTTAAATAGCTAAAATCAAAGAAATGTTGCTAGCAATAATTCTAGAGAAGCATATTAATTTTGATTATTTCTGTAATAAATATTTATATTTAAAAGCTACAAATATATACCAAGTTCTTGTCAAAATAATGAAATTATAAGAATCAGAAAAAATTATTTTAAGCACAAACTTACTAAAATAAACAATAATTTGGAGTAACAGCCATCTTAGCACTGAAATCAATATTAAGTAATCCCTGTAGTTAAAACAATATTTAAGTCCTCACAACAATCAATTTTAGTACAAATGAGCTTTATAATGTTAACAAATATCTTTAAAATATGACTATAAATGTGCAACTAAATATTCAGTATTTCCAAGACAAGAAGCTTCAAAATTTTTACAAAAGAGAAATCAAAAGCTACGTTTATTGTTCTAAAATTACTGATAGCTCTAAAGCAATTTGAAATATCAAAACATAAAATGAACAGAGGTGAAGGGATGTTTAAAAGACAAACAGGACATCAAAACCACACAACCTCACACCTTTGTCTTTTTCAGGTTATTCAAAAATACATTTAAAAAGGCCCAGCCCTTCAAAATGTAAAACAGCTCCATGATCAATCAGAATTTTTGGCCTTAAAAAATAGATATAATTTAATTGTGAACCCAAATATGCCTATTAGCTCACTGAAGACATTACACAACAAAACATAACTAAAATATATAAACAAGCAGCAGCTGAAACTACAGCAGTCTCACACAAATCAAGAAGTGCCAGCAGGCCTGAAGATGACACAGAAAGCTCACACAGCTTCCTAAATAACAAGGCAAAAACTGATGAGCCCCGGTTAACCAGGCATTCACTACAGCTGCAAGCAAATCCATAAGAAATCCCACACTTATTTACATAAAAGCAACATTTAGAAAATAACGCAAACAGTGTATAATCTGAATATGAATCGCATTCACCATTATGTCCTATAAAACTTGAATAAATTAAAATCAGACACTAAAAAGATGGAGAATGTATATTAACGGAATCTCTGTGAATTATTAGAATTAAATCTTACGCAGAACACCAAAAAAACGTGCATTTTAATCTTTAAAGCGTAAATCGCTGTGGGTGTGTGTGCCTCGAAAGCGCCAGACAAACACTGGAGAACTTCTGAGGGCTTTGAAAATTAAAACTCTCGACGTTTTAAGGCATTCTAGCTTTTAAAGCAAGCGAACAATTTTAAAAAAAAGTTGCACATCAGCGTGTGACGCTTACACGGGGGTCTATGTTTCAAAAACCAACACCTATATGTATCCAAACAGCAGACATACTGATCTCCCTGATATGGCGGAGATTCCGCTTTAAGGCCTTTTTTCCCCAGCACATGCGAGCAGGTCCAGCAGCTGCACGCACTGCCGATTGGACACGTCGGGCACATGTATGGACATTTGCTCCATCTGATTCAGCCTATAGCCGTGCAGTGTGCGGGGCCATCATGGCAGCCATTATGAGGCTCTCCAACATTGCCATGGCCTACGTGCACATTAACTGTGGGGAGTGGCGCAGGCTTTTACACCATGTTGCGCCTTGCAGCTTACAAAACGTCTTCAGATCGAGCCATAAAGCAGGGGTAGGGTTGGTGGAAAAGAGGGGGACGACACAGCAGCTCGATCCGTATACATTTAAAGCATGCAGTGAGCACACACACACACACACACAAAACGAGGGCTGCTAAAGCAGGAAAGTAGAAAGCCTGCACTGGAGGGGGAGGACCATTGCTGTGGAAGCACATAAAGTATGGATCACGTGTTTCTCCACAAGGGGCTTGAATATTTACCTTTTTTTGTCACGCAATGTAGTTTTCCCCCTATAGCCAAAGGCATTGTTGTGAGAATGAGTGAGCAAGTGTAAGCTGCACAATCTGCCACAAACCAGTGACTTTTTAAGGCGTTACGCACACACACACACACAGAGGGGGATACTGCCTCAATATTCCCAATCACGTAAAATCTCGTGGATTGTTGCGTTCGCAAACTGCGTGGGGACCAGTTGACCTACAGAGTCGCCTGTCCACGCGTGCATATAGAGGAGAAGCGGCTGATTGGTATGCAACTCATCGTGCATTGCGGTGTTACAGTCAATAAAGAAAGGCAACTTTATCGCCTACATATAGGGGAAAACACACACAGAGGCGTGAGAGCGCGTAAAAGTTTAATTTCAGTCTATAGGAGAAATCCCAATTAAGATACAATTATTACACGTGGTGTGTGTGTGCTTTAAACTGGGATAGGCCTCGTTGCAGATCACGCCACCGTGTGTTGTGCGGATGTTGGGACTAAACTGTTTCTTTATCGCCCTTTTTTTGTTTCCCCCCTTCCACTTTTTTTTTTGTTTAATCACCACACAATCGCCATTTCACCGCCATGAAAGAAAACAGCAGCGGCGTTGCAGAAATCACACACAGCAGCCGAGAAACGAGGAAAATCCGCTTGCTATATTTCACAGCGGAAGCCTACAGGTCACACAGTCTGCCATGGGGCACAGTATAGGCGTATGATACAGTGTGTGTGTGTGTGTGTCACAGCTTTGTAGGCCTACCTTAGTTTTTTGGGAACAGAGTAGTCTACCTCTATCACCTTTCCGTGTAATTCAACGTTACCTGTAGGGGCGAGAGTGGAGAGTGTTGCGTTAGCTGCGTGTCGTAAAAGTAACAATGCAAGCTGGTAGGCCTACACACCAACACTTTGAATCACTTCACCAAGTAGGTGCGTCCCCCATTCAAATAGCCAACCCCTGGAAACACACACAGCGCTGCCCGCACGGCCGGATAAACCGTACGCGTATACATTAACGCAACCTCGGGGGGTGAGGTCCTGCGGGTGACAATTGAGGGCATCGGCGCCAAAATGAAGCATGATAAGCTTATATACTATGGGGGGGAAAATGGGCAGCCATGCTTTCCACTCCCACAACCCTCACAGTGCAATGAGGGATATGTTTCCCCCCCCCCTGCTCAGTTAAAGAATGCAACATGAAAAAGGAGACACGGTTTTGCTAGGAGAATGACTTGTACTCTTTCTATTATAGGTAGGTGTTTTTTTTTTTAAAAACTCTCCGTGTTGATGACCCGGCCGGGTTGGGTGGTGGTGTGGGGGGTGTGCGGGAGTGAATTTGAAGCGCTCCTCGGCGTCGCTTGAACACGGCTTTTCGTTACTATTATGAGTGGCCTGGCGCAGCACGGAATTAGCGTCTCACCTCGTCCCCCCTCAGCTACCTGTTTATTAGCTCTTTCCTCCGGACCCCCGTGACCCACCTCCAAGACACCTCGTAAAAACATACCCAGACACCAGAGGAACACGAATCCGACAAGTTTTCCGCGCTCGCTCCGCCGTGCTCTCTTCAATAAAATCAAGATAAAAAATAAGTGAAAAATAATTATGCCTACCCGAACCAGCAGACCATCCCATACATTCCAGCGGGCGATCGCGAAGTAGCGCCCCGCACTATCGGAATCTCCCAAATATAAGGCTGTTGTGCGCGTTAATTGCGTTACGACGGCTCCTGCTTTCTTTAGGCAAACGGGCACTAAAGCCCCAAGTGTGTCCCGCGATCGATCATTTATCCGATTGTGTTTTTTTGTGTGTGTGTTGCTGGAGCGTGTGTGACTGAGCGTTCATCTAAACTCTGATGGCACACACGGATGTGATCGCAAACACTGTCCCGAACAACAACAACAACAAGAAGAAAGGGGGGAAAAAAGAGAAATAACACAAGCAATGATTAACAGCCTATTTCACATTTCGGACACTCTGACCTATTATTGTGTGTGTGTTTTTTTTAACCTCATCTTTCAGTTTGACTCGCTGTGAAATGTCCCTGTCACCAGCAGCATCACTTATCAAAAATCCACACTTACCAGAAAGAGTCTCTATAGCCTTTATGGCCGAGTTCTGATCGGGGAAGTCCACAAAAGCATAGCCGGATTTCAGCAGGACCTGGTCGGCCACTGGCAGCTTCCTCTCCCCAAAGAGCTGCTTCAAGTCCTCGACAGTGACCGAAGGACTTAAATTCCCAACATATAGTTTGTTCATGATCTGAAAGGAAAAATCTCGAAGGGGTATCAGATCTTAAAGAGTGAGAGAGTGTGGCGATATTCAGAGAAGTAGAAAAATTAAAAAAAAAAAAAATAAAAATAAAATAGAAAAAAAAATCTGCTGGGATTTAAAAAAAAAAAAAACAAAACGCTGCAATCACCCCCCAGGATATCACTAAGCTATAAAGGCGACCCCCCGGCACCAACTGGCCCTGGCCAAACTCTTTTAACAGGGACTGGGGGAAAAGTGTCGTTACGACGCTACTCTGGAGCCAACAAGCACCGCCTCTAAATAAAATCTCCCTTAAAAATCACAAGAAAAAATGTTTGGAGGTGCATGTGGGATCACTGCTGCTCTCCCGGCACAGAAAGTGCAGCAGGGTATGAAAGTGGCATGATGATCAGTGGGTACATTCAGCAAAGGGATGGGCTTAAAGGAGGCAGAGGGGTTATTTTATCAAATCATAATAAGGGCCGTGCCTCGGGTCCCTCCAGGCTGGGAGGGGAGGGGAGGGGGGGCGAGAAAAAAAGAGCTACTGTGTGGAAAATCAAGTCCTTGTCACTGTACGCGTCGACTCAAACAGTGTCACCGATTCCCACAGTTTGCCTTTTTATTTATTTATGAGCGACACAGAAATATGGATTTATGGCGGCGCGAGCGAGGGGCCCGGTCCCCGCTGCGTGGACACCTGTTATTACACAGCTATTACCCTGTTATTAAAATAAAACACACATTTAAGATAATTTTTTTTTGCCATCTTGTGGCGTTTGACTACAGTTATAAAGCTGTAATAAAACACAAACAGAGAAAACGAATGTGAGCCGTTTGAAGTGATACAGAAAGTGAAAGCTTGCGTTTCTTGTACGTGCTGTCCTTGCAGGAATAAAAGGGGGAAATTAACGACTTTTGCTGTGGCTACATTTGAAGGCCCTCTGCGTCCACGTCAGAGGCTGCGGTTTGAGCAGGTAGAGCAGCAGTACCTATATCACCTTTTAGCTTTACGCTTTGTAATCAAAGGTGATGCCTTTACCAGCAACAGATCAAACTGTAAAAAAAAAAAAAGGAGCAAATATTTATTTTGAGCTGCTGATAAGAGGAAGTGAGGGGATGCCCTCCATGTGGCGCCACACATGATATAGAATCCCTTGCTTTTTTTTTTTTTGTGGCCATGATGTATGCGTGCACAGATGGGTGTGTTTGGGAGGGAAGCACAGCCGAACAAGCAAGTGAAGCGAATGTCAAACAAAAGCTGCAATGCAAGTGAAAGGTTGTGGCTGCATTGTTTGAGCATGGATGTGTAGTCCTTCTACCTACACTACCAAAGGGGGGGAGGAGCCTTGTGCTTACAGCAGTTGAGTGCTTCTACATGTGACTCGCCTGTGCCTTGGAACATTACTGCCACCTTACTGTAGTGGAGGAGTGCCAGCAGCAGGAGTGACCATCCCTTGCCTTGTTTACGTCAGTGCGCGAACAGAGGAATGTCCAAACTGTGGCCCATTTACAAAACAAGCTCTTTAGTTGCTTTCCTGATGGCATGCTAACACAATTGTTTTGGATCTTTCTCCTTCAAGACGAGAACAATCATCCAAACAAGCCAGCCATTCATCTTAAACTCATTAATAATGACTTTATTACTGTTACAACAGCTCCTCCTGCTCAATAGAGGATTTGTAAACAGCAAGAATAAACAATATCCAAATTGCTGCATGTGACTTCAAATAAAACAGCAGTGTACAGCAGGATTTGTTTACATGCATTCTTTTTATGTGTTATACCCAATTAGGTCAGTGTGCTGACAAATCACACCAGCCACCCAAAAATTATTTCCACTCTGAAGGGAAAATTCAGCTGAGACTGGAAGGGATGTGACATTTGGGTAGCGTGGAGAGAACTGCTGAACAAAACACACAACACACATACTGCACATGCAGACTTGTGGTAGAATATGGAAATAAATAGGCTTATGCAGTTTCCAAGGTGTGGTCACAGCTTGCTGGTGTCTTTTTACTGGTCTTCCCCCTTTTTACACTCAAAACTTTGGGGGTAAAAAAATACTTGTGAAATTGAGTTAACATTACGTGCATTATTTTTGATTGCATTCTTCTGCAACACTGTTTTATTAAAAATGTATAACATAAAACATGTATGTTACAGTGCTCGCTCGCAAAGCAGTCAGCGATAAAATAAATAAAACTACAGCTAGAAACCTAAAAATCAGCTGTTAAACTTGTTAAATGAGGTTTTGGGTAAAAGAACCATTCTTGGAGTATTCTATCTTCTGTGGGATAATACATTATACATATACAATGTTTAGTCTCCTGCTTTTGCTGTGCAGCAAGCCGAAGTGTAAAGTACATTTTCACTCACAAATGCTCAAGTTTCTCTGAAGAGTTAACCGTTCCTTTCATGTCTTTTTATTCAGGGGGAAAACATAAACAAAATATGTGATTAAAACAAAGAGATGCAGATATTAAGATTTTAATTTCAACAATCGTCCAATAGCTTCAAAATTGATTTTTTAATTGCGGATACAATTTTGCTTTTAATGGTTACTCAGCCAAATCGTGAACAAAATAAACAGTGTTTTGGTGCCGTGCACAATGGTCCTGGCGTCAAGGGAGGAATCAGAACGGATATTGCAAAGCCTGCACAAATAAAACAAAAAATTATCTGCATGGCTTGATCTCACTTGAGATAAGGGGGTGCAGGGGGAAGGGGAGTGTTTTTTGTTTTTTTTAATAATTTGGGTGAACCGGCCCTTTGAATCAAGAAACAGCCTGTTTTTACTGCGCTCCCCCTTCCCCCTCCTGGCAAAATGTGAAAAACTACAATAAACTAAGAATCCAACAAGTAATTTTTCCATGTAGTGTGTTGCATGTCATGAACAGATTTGGACTCTATGTGACCAGCAGGGGTAGATGTTGGACTTCACTTTCAAGCAGCTAGGTGCTACTCAGCAGCTCTTGCTTCACCTTGTGGTGAAGGCTTCAACAGTGTACCTGGTGAAATTAACTTGATTTTACAGTGGCTGTTTAGCTGGATGTAGTCTCCGATCAGTTTTCCCCAAAAATGATAACGCTCTCCAAAAGTCACCTTTTGACACACACAACATTCCCTTACATTGTTATACAAGGTGACTCTTCTGTGTACAAGTGTACTGTACAACAACCCAGTGACCTTTGTCCCTCAACAAGCAGGGTAGAAAATGGTGCAATGCTAGTCTTACTGATGACTCAGATTACTTTAAAATACAAGCTGCTTTCAGTTTTTTCACACACCAATTTATATGAAGGACTTCAACACTGCATCTGTGGTCAGTTTAGAATGCTCCATTTCAGAAGCTCAAGAAAAGCTCATGTCCCAAATTTCTATTAATTACCAATCATTAACCACTAAAAAATGATCCAGACTGAATTTTAGTAATAAGGGTCAGCACGATAATATCAGCAAACTCTTCCCTGCACCCCACCTGCAGTGGGACACACCCCACAGCTTGAATTAGCCAACTTTGGATTGTGGAAGGGATCAAGAGTACCCGTCCTAACCTATGCAGGCAGGGGTGTTTCCAGGATTTTTTAAAAGGGGGCAAGAACAGGAAACCAGAATATTTAATTTGAAAAAATAAATTGTTGAAAATGTCACAGAAAACACTGGCCAAGATATTCAGGTTCATCTGCAGTCCTATGCAGGGGTGGGTCCAAAGGGGGTGTATGTGGTGCCATTATGCTACACAGTGAACACGATCCTGAGACCGATGTCCAAAGTTTTCCATGCCAATTTTCTATAAATCTTTTATTTCTGATTAATATATTTGGATTTTGTCTTTTTCTTGGTACCCCTTAACACCCCATTTTCAAAATAACCTGGGTAACACCCCTGGCTCAGTGTCCTTTAAGTGGTGCTACACAAGTTTAAGCATCATTTGTATTGGATAATTGCAGTGTAGAAAAAATGTTGACGTTTTACTTAAGTAAAAATTATAATCTCACTTAAGTAGCTTAATAGAGCCAATGTGGTATAATCAAAATATAACACCCCAAAGTAAACACACTTAATATGTATACATTATATTATTGGATCACTGCAGTGGTTGGTGATTTGAATTTCTTATTTATTGCTTGATCTACAATAATGTAATTTATCTGTAAAATATGTGAAGTTTTAAAATCAGTAATATGGAGTACAGAGCAGTAGCGTAACACAGAACTACTTAAAAGCACATTAATCCTGCACTTCAGTAAAGTACTGAATTATACTGTTATATACC
This sequence comes from Etroplus canarensis, assembly GCA_015106775.1. Lineage (NCBI taxonomy): Eukaryota > Metazoa > Chordata > Actinopteri > Cichliformes > Cichlidae > Etroplus > Etroplus canarensis. Next base: position 47,447 of record VUQH01008154.1, read on the forward strand.
CAGTGGGCCTATCCATGCTCTCGTCCTATGGTGTAGGGCATTGTAAGATTAACAGTACTGTAGTCCTCTTAGTAGTGGTGGTGGTGGTTTTGGGGGTAGCAAGTGCCACCTCCTCGGCACACGCCCCTGCAGGAAGAACATGTAGATGAGGCGGCAGTGCTAACCACTGCACCGGAGATTATTAGATGGATGGAAAAACTCACTCACAAAACTTTGATACCAGTTTGTCTATTTTGTAAATATTGTAGATGATATTACTGGAAGTGTAAAGTGTCTTAGAGTTTAATAACAAAAGAATTTGAGACCTGATATTATCTTCATTCACTTATCAGTATAAGAAGCTCTCCAGAAAAATTCACTTAACTCAGAAATCAGTAAGACTTACACTACACATTTTACACTAAAGCTAAGAACTAAAATTGTATAGAAAACCAGTATCAATGTGATAAAGTCGAGCACTTAATATAGAAGTGTCTGCCTTGCAAATACAAACCTCTTATAGGAGGTTTAAGTGCTATGAGGAAAGACATCAATCAAGGTGGGAAAAACAAATCTCCCTTTTAATCCGTTCAAAGATCAATTTCACTATACAACAAAAAATCAGACATGAATGTAATATTTACAACAGGGGTCTCCTACACATCTAAAAATCAAAACAGGAGGAAACTGCTTCATAGCTTAGTCTATATGCTTTTACTGTATTAATAGCAAACAGAAGTGTGATGATAAGAAAGAAGACTATCATATCTCTCAAAAACCATTTCCTGTGTGTGCTTGGAACAAGGAGGGTACAGAAATGTTCAGTATCGACCTGTGAAGCAAAACAGTGCAATTAGATGACGCATTAAATCATTCCAGATTTTTGAATAAAACAGCTGAATATTTAGGGAAATTACTTACGGGGAGAATAAGACCGTGACCTTGATCTGGACCTGTAAGCCCCTCTGTAGTATGGTGAAGGAGATCGCCTTCTGTAAAAAGACAAAGTTAACAGTTTTGTCCATTTTTTCAGCTTCAGAAAGGACTGAAATAATGCCCAGAAAACCCAAACACCGCGTGATGAGGATAAACTGACTGCTGATATAAAAATACTGTGAAAAAGTCTTGAGACACCTGTTATTTTTCTTACATTTTGTAGGAAAACTGGAAATAAGTGCAGCTTTTTATTGAAATGTCCAAACATAATAGGAAATACAGTACACGAGTTTGTACTAAGATTTAAAATCAGTATTTGTATGACCACCTTTATTCCTCAACACAGCCTGAACTCTTAGGCAAGCTTTTTGTAATTTCTTTAAGCAGACTTCAGGAATAGTTCTCCAGACTTCTTAAAGGACATTCCAAAGCTCTTCTTTGGATGTTGGCTCCCTTCTGTTCTCTGTCAAGTTGATCCCACAATGCTTAAATAATGTTGAGGTCCAGCTCTAGGTAGGCCAATCCATGAGTGTGTTCCAGTGTGTATTTTTCCTGTCCAGGCAGGACTTTTACTGTACTGGCAGTGTCTTTGGGATACTGTCATGCTGAAAAACGAAGCCATTGTCAATCAGATGCTTCCAGATTGTATCGCATGGTAGATCAAAAACAGTACTTTCATGCATTCATAATGCCATCATTTGACAAAATCCCCAACAACACTGGGTGAAATGCAGCCCCAAACCATAATAGAGCCTCCACTGTGTTTTACAGATGGCTGTAGACATTCATTTATATTTCTGACGTCCTCTGTAGATACTGATGATTTCAATCCAAAAACTTCAAATTTGGATTCATCACTCCATAAGATCTGTTGCCACTGATTTTCAGTCCAGTTCTTGTGTGATGTGGCCTAACAGCCACCCTTCCACTGAGACCATTTCTGATGAGGCTTCAGCCAAGAGCAGATCAATCAACTGAAGGGCCAGGTGTATCTCTCAGGTTGAGCATCAGGTCTTTGCTGAATTCTTTCCTGTTTCTTAAAGACAAGACTTTCAGATACTATTCATCTGCTGTAGACAGTTTTTTATGCCTGCCAGTTCTTTTGGCCTCCACTTGTCCAGTTTCCTCAAAATTTTAAAGGACACAATGCACGTCATGCCGAGATATGCCAACTTTTCAGCTAATAGCTCTTTGGGAATCACCTTGTAGTTGCAAAATACTTTTATACCTTTCAGACTGTGGTACTTTTTAAAGGCTCAACTAAAGAAACAAATTGTGTGTGTTGGCTACAGCCTGCTTGTAACAAAGTGCCTAAAGAAATGGGTTCTTTGTCAATTTATCCCTTATGTGTAGAGTGGGTCATCCCTTGTGTTAGGTGCATTTTATGCTGGAGTTACAAGATAGTCTGGCTCCTTGGAAAAAACATAATGAGGTGCGGCTTGAAAATTCTGCACAGTACCGCACTTCTAACAGACTGACAGTCACCTGTACGATCTGTAGTAGTCCCTGTCATCATAGCGATCGTAGCCACCTCGGTCATATCCACGGTCGTATCCTCGGTCGTAGTCACGTGAAAAGCGTCGAGGACCACTTGGACCTCCTCCACCACTACACAAAAACAACAATATGAAATTTCCTACCTAAATACAAGGTGTACATTTGCATTATTTCATCATTCATTTGTTTTGCTACACATTATATTCAGGTGATTTTAACATTGTAGACAGGGGACTTCACTTTTAAGTTGTACACCTTTCTGTACTTCATATGGGGAGGGCTGATTTGTGTTATCTCTACCTTGCAAAATTCTGCAATTGTTACAGAATCAACAAGCCAACAGTGCAGGGGCTCAGTCACTTCTACTGTGGACTGATCGTATGTTGAAATAGACATGACACCTTTTGCCCACAAAAGACATATCTCCCAGACCAGGGGCAGTGCCTTTGAGGGATAACGCCAATGTTCTCCACCCCCCATCCCCTTACCAATTATACAATACATCCCAACCCAAAGCCCCATGGTACTTAGCGGGAGATCCAGATGAACTTGGGAATCAAGCTGAAGTTCTGGAGTGGTCTGAATTTTCCCCACGATTACTGTATATTATTCTCAGTGCTATAAAAACTGGAAAACAAACAAAAAAAGGGCCATATAAACCCAGATTTACTACCGGATCAAATCCAGTCTCATTTTGTTTCTGTCTTTATGTGGACTTGGGCTTTGTTCACTAGGTAGGTCTAAAAATAGACACTAAAGTGATATTTGTCTCAAAAAATCTTGCAAATTTTAACCCATTTTCCCTTCCAAACTCAAGAAGTGCCATTTATATTTGGACCAGAGAGCTGAAATCTGTGGAGTGTTATTGCGATAAGGTCACAAATCTGTACAGTGGACACGGCAGTGGTAACCCATAATATCTCCTGATTTTCGTCTGAGAGATAAAATGAAAAACACTGGTTTCCAGCGCTAAGCATTTTTCCAGATGTTTGAAAATAGAATTCACTCATGTTATAAGCATTTAATCTTTTTCTATGATATCCCTTAAAGAGCTAAAAACAGACCTGCAACTGAACTTGACTTTAACACATTATTCCATGCAAACAGATTGCTTACTATGTGGGCCGTCCCATGTAAATTCCAGGTGTTGGGGTGTGAGGTCTTTTTGTAATGGAGAAGTCCACCCTGATTCTGCGACCGTCCAGCTCCATTCCATTGGCTCGTTCCTTTGCCTGGCAGTGAATAAACACAAATTACATTTAAGGACATAGAATATTTAAGGAACAGGTCTGACAGGGAAATTAAAAAAAAAAAAAAAAAGAATATTCTTATACCTCTTGAGCATCATCTGTGTTCTCAAAATAAACAAAAGCAAAGCCCCTAGAGCGCCTTGACTGCTGGTCGTACACAATGCAGACATCTGCCAGGGGGCCGTATTTAGAGAACACTTCCCTCAGATCCCGCTCTGTGGTGTACAAGCTCAGGCCAAACACTCCCAGGCAGCAGTTTGGATCTGGATTAGCCTGCAAGTTTTAAAGATTTTAAAATTTGGACATGACTAGTTTCTAATAAAAATCCTCCAGCAAACCAACAGAGTTTTAGGCTTCAGATTTCATAATTCTGCAGAGAACATACACGGTTGCCAATGTGTCTGCGCCGGTTGGACATGGGCGAGTGGCTATGGCTTCTGTGCCGACGCTCCCCACTATAGGACCTACTGTGGGATCGGCGATGATAGGACCTTGATCGGGAGCGGGATTGGCTGTAGTGTCTGCGTGAGCGGTGGGAATGTGACCTGTGGAGCAGGAAACACTTATTCAGGAGGTCTTTGGCTATATCCATCTAATTCTTCTAGATATAGTACACTTGCATCTTCATAAACCCTTCTCAGATGTGGGATACCCAACATTTCTGACTTCATTAACTTATGAAAGTGTCAGCAATCTGTCTTTCAGACATACACACAATAATAAAAGCACTACAGTGCACAGGCAATATCAGCAGTAAGTGTGGTAGACTTGTGTGGTCAGCGTGCATCTTTGTGAGAACAACACTAGTTTTTATGGTTCACTAACTTCTAAAATACACTGGGTGGGTCTCTGTGATGACATGTCTCCAAAAAGGCTTTGGTCAGCCCTTCTTAAAGCTTCAGATAACACAGGGATTGTTTAGGAAGCAGAGCATTTAGTTTTCCCAGAGTTTTTTTTATTAGGAAAATTAACTGGCTTTACTATGGCATTCTTGTGTCTGACTTCCTGCTCTCTTTGTGCAACTTGATGCGGCTTCTGTCAAAAATAGAACTGATGCTATTTTAAGCGATGCATGTGGTGGGATTGCATGCATTGTCTTGTTGCTTGACTGGCTCTGGTTGATGCACTGGATCTGGAAAGTGATGCAGCTGAGCCCAGTGTGTTACCTGGGTAAGAACAGATTCTCTGTGTGCTGCAGTGTTGCAGTGTGACACAGAAAAAGGGCTGCCCCTTCACCTTGCCAAAAAAAAAACAAAAACAAACAAACAAACAAAAAAAAAAAAAAAAAAAAAAAAAATATTGTTTTTTTTTTTTTTTTTTAAAAAAAAAATCCCAAA
>VUQH01008154.1:56217-73187 GCA_015106775.1 Etroplus canarensis
TGCTTATGTCAGCTAAAAAAAAAAAAAAGAAAAAAAAGAAAAAGGAAAATAAGGCTAAATTTCACACAGCCTCACCAAAATTGCCCATTCTGATGAGTCTTCACATGGTAGGATCCGAATTTCTTATAAACAATATGAAGGCATGGCTTGATCTTGCCTTATATCAACCGTTCAAGCTAAAGATGGTGGTGTGATGGTGTGAGGGACATTTTCTTGGCACACTTTAGGCCTACCACTTGAGCATAAATGCAACACCACAGTCTACCCGAGTACTGTTGCTGACCATGTCCATCCACTTAATCACCATAACCATCTTCTGATGGCTGTTTCCAGTAGGATAACGTTCTCATGCCACAAAGCTCAAATCATCACCAGCTGGTTTCTTGAACATGACAATGAGTTCACAGTCCACAGTCACCAGATCTCAGCCCAACAGAGCACCTCTGGGATGGAGTGGAACAGGAGATTTGCATCATGGATATGCAGCCAACAAATCTGCAGCATCTGCGTGATGCTATCATATCAATATCAACTTAAACCAATGAGGAATGGTTCCAGCACCTTGCTGATTATATGCCATGAACAGTTAAGGCAGTTCTGAAGGCAAAAGGAGGTCCAACCCGATACTAGTAAGGTGTAACCAATGAATTGGCCAGTGAGCGTAAAATAAGAATTCTGGGCAGATTTCTGATGCATTTCAGGAGCTGTGTATGGTGAGCGCATATTAAAAAGCACACTATATTAGCAGAGTGTTCACTGAAACTGTTGTGCCTGCAGCTGCTGTGTTGGTGCTTGTGGTTTGTCAGCATGCTGCCAGTTTTATGTTGATGTGAGAGGGCTGAAAGAGTGGGTTAATACAAATGAATAAAAAGTGCAATCTTGAGGTCCTTAGCTTTGTTTTAAGTTGTTGTCGTCGCGTCCCCCCGCCAAAACGATAAATACCCACAATAACATTCAAAGATTAACATTGGCAAAGTTAAATTCACATGATTCATGTCGGGGAAAAGGCAGATAACTAAAACACGACAAAGTGCATAAATAAAACGTGTTAGTTGATTTCCTCCACTGCATCCTTGTTGCCGTACAGCCAATATTCAAGACGAAGAAGCCTGAGGGTGTCGCTAACGTAGTGTTTCACCGTAGCTAAAGTTTACCTGAAAAATACTTCACAGTAAAAATTCAGTGGCAGCGGCTGGACTGTCTGTGGGGTTTAAGTTTGTCTTTATTCACCTCGCACTCTCTGCACTGTAACCCCTGTTCATACAGACAGGGCAGCAGGCCTAGCTTTAACCTATAAACTAGCCTTGGCTAGCTAGCTAAGAATTAAAAACAAACTAGTATTGATTTCGCATTAAGCTATCTACTATTATTTTTGACACGTTCGTGCAAATCCTTCCCTCTGTAAATCCTTTTTCGAGTCAACTAGGTAAGCTGAGCAGCTTCAACACAATATGAAGGCTGCTACCGATACAATTTGCAGGCAAAACTAGTTATTAAAATACGTTAAAAACGGGAAATCAAAGCCGTAATAAAGCTTATACGTACCCGGCCTTTGTCGTTATCGCTCATTTTTTTTAGCTTATTATATTTCTGACAGACACGCTGCCCTGCGGCTAACCAGCCAAGCGCAGTACAGGGTGAGTGAGACTGTGGGTCTTCCCTGGCTCTAGAAAGATCCACCAGTCTCATGGCCGGCTCTAGCGTTTATAGATGCCCTCGGCGAGATTGGGCCCCCCCCGCCCCCACCTTGTGGATGAATAATATTTTTGACTTTAGTAAATGGAATAGACTTTCACTATCAATAAAAATTAAAAAGTCCATACTGCATGGTGATCAGATCCCAGCAAACTGAATGTAGCACAAAGACTATGTTTGTATAGGATAATGTGGGATGCTTGACTAATGCGAATACGTGACCTTGCTAATAAGTTATACAGATCTTCCTGAAACGTTTATATGTTGAATCAATGTTTAGTGGTGTTTTTGTTTTCTTGTGTAGCCATAGTCAGAAAATAGTTCAAAAATTAAAGTTGAGCCTGTGTCATGCATGACTTCCATGTTACTGCTTTTTCAAACTGTTTTGTTTTTTCTTCTAGTTACAACCTTTTAAATTCATATATATATGTTTATTTTTGTGATCTGGATACTTATCAATTAGAATAAAGTTAACTGAAATATTCTCATTAGAAAGAATGGGAAAAAAGTGCACACCACAAAGGTGTCTTGAATTCATTATCTCTACCTTGTAGCACTTCTTTTGTCCTACTGAGTGATTATCCTACTTGCTTTAATGCAGTCCTTCTTCCCCCGCTGCGCGAATCGCGTTCAGTGTGAACGTAGCATTACAGGTTTGGTGAGAGGTGGCAAGGAGGAAGGTTTCCAAGTTAAAGATAAAACTGGACGATTCTTCAGACCCTCTCCACAACATTCTGATCGGGCACAGGAGCACATTCAGCAGCAGGCCTGTGACCATCAAACTACAACTCCTCCCTTTAATATCTGGACTGTTTATCTTATGGTTATATGTTGTATATATGGTACATACTGCTTTTTAACTTTTGACTTTGAGATATTGCATTTTTTTACATGCAAGTTAATATCACTCATATTTATATATATTTATATCTACTATTTTACTCTTAACTTTGAGTGTTTATGTGACATTGCACTTTTTACATAAAGGTTTATACTTTTTCATTTTGCAATCTTTCATATCTTTTTTATATTGTTATATTTATATCTAACGGAGTCTATGTAACACAAGCAATTTCCCCCCTGGGAATAATAAAGGATTCTTATTCTGATTCTGCTTCTGAAAAATATGGAAATTTCTTACTCAAGCAGAAGTACAAATAGTTGTGTTAAAAAAAGATTTTAGTGGGAAATTAAGTGCTGATTCAACCTCTTTACTTAAGTAAAACAGAAAAAGTACAGGCTCTGAAATGTACTCAGGGTATAAAAGTAAAAAGTAGTTATACATTCGCCTTACAAGCGAGAAATTCCCAGTTTAATTCCAGGTGGGGACACAAGCCCCTCTGACCATGGAGGGTTGCATCCAAAGGACATTTGGCATTAAACCTCAGCCAAATTACTGCTGTGGATTAATTCAACCCCTTGGGGGGAAAATGTAAGGGAGCAGCCAAAGGTACATCATTTTAGTTCAAAGCTAACCAAACCTCATGTTATATTAATACAAGAGAATAGGAACTTTATTAAAATTTTCATTAATTATTCTAATAAATGTACTCAGCTTGAAAGAAGTTATGTAGAAAACAAGCAGAGAAAAGCAAAGGAGATAGAAAAAGCTACCTCTTTTTGCTGCTGTTGTATTTTGGATTACTTTGCCTCTACGATTAAACTGAAAAATGAGTAAAGTGCATGCATTATGTTTTTTTCCTTTCATTTCTATGTATTTAATGTCATTCTCATGCAATAAGCACAGCGTATTGGAAACACCAATAGGACTGTTTACAGGTGTTACTTTTCCTCCATTTTGGTTCAAATCAGTTTGGTGTTGGGAAGCTGCTCAGTGATGCAAAGTGTATTAAACATAAAGCATAGTGCCTGCTTTGAAAATTTAAGGAGTAGAAAAAACAGATGTTTAGATTAAAATGTAGGATGTAAAAGTAAAAAGCTGTCAGGAAAATAAATACTTCAGTAAGGCACAGATAAATGAAAAGTATTTGTACTTTACTACTTCCAACTTTTGGGTTTGGCACCAGTCGTGTTAAGGCTAAATCTAGGCTACTGCATTTTATGTGAATGCAATTTTCCGAACTCCCTCCCTAAGTAAATACAATTAGCATAAATGGTAACTAAGTTTTTTTATGGTTTTATGTGAAAGTCTTTGCATTTCCCTTTTTCTGTAGCTTTAACTGTTTAGACTGTGACCCATTATTCCAGCAACTTTTCTGTGTGATAGTCATTTTGTGGTTTCAGTAGGGATGCATCAATAGAATAGCACAGTTCTTTATTAACCACATGTTTCTTGTGAGACTTTTGATATTTGTGAACTAGAGCCAATCAAAATGCATGACATTGTGTCATTATGTGAGACGAGGGGACAAGGGGAAAAATTCTGTGCCGTCCCACCTAAAGTGAGACATCTGGTCCCCCTATCTGGTAGCTGATGAAAATCTAGGACTGTAAAATGAGATTCAATATGTGACAGCTCCGTTTTTTGAGGTGGCAAAAAGCGCAAATTATATTTACCAATTGTTCCTCACTGATACTTTGTGTGGAGAGTAATTAAAAGTTTTAATACTTAAAGAATTTATCACTGCGTAAATGCAAGCAACTCTTTTTTCACTGATCTTCATATTAAATTTAATGTTGCAGGTAATCCTCTGAAGCTGACTGCATTCAGTAAACTCAGAGAAAAAAACTCCTAAAAACAGCTGGAATAAACAAACACAAATTAACATTTGGTTATCTTCTCAAACCTGGATTATATTAATTACTGGTGACTCTCATTCATTTTAAAGGGAAGGTTTGAAAGATGGTAGTGAGACCTACTATGATGTATGGTTTGAAGACAGTGGCACTGAGAAAAAAACAGGAGGCGAAACTGGGGGTGGCAGAACTGAAGATGTTGAGATTTTCACTGGGAGTGACCAGGATTGATTGGATAAGAAATAAGTACATCAGAGGGACAGCTCAGGTTGAGTAGTTTGGAGACAAAGTCAGAGACATGTGCAGAGGAGGGACAGTGGATATATTGGACAAAGGATGCTGAAGATGGAGCTGCCAGGCAGGAGAAGAGAGGAAGACCACATGGAAGGTTGATGCATGTAGTGAAGGAGGAAATGAAGAGGGCTGGCGTGACAGACAAGGATGCAAGGGATATGGTGAGAAGTGGGCAGATGATCCGCTGTGGCGACCCTTAACGGGAGCAACTGAAAGAATAAGAAGACTGGTGACTCTCATTAATAACCTTTGACACTGAGATCTCAACAAGGAGAACTGCAGAGTCACTAACAGCAGGACTGGAATCTGCTCCTTTGCCAGAGGGCTACTCATGTACATATACAGTAATTATATGGACAAAAGTATTGGGCCAAGCCTCTAATCATTTAATTTGGGTGTTTTAGTCAGTCCCATTGCCACAGGTGTCTAAACACAAACATCTCACCATGCAGTCTGCCTTTACAAACATTTGTGAAAGAATGGTTTGTTGAATGGGTTCTTCAAAGCATTTAGGAAGTGGCAGACCATGGAACATTAAAGAGTGGGGTCGCTGTGCACTGAGGTGCATAGTCAGACCTCCTCTGGCATTAAAATCAGCAAAAAATATACAAATATACATTTCCTTGAGGAAGTTTGATGTAATATTTGCAGTATGAATTAGTTTGCCATTGAAGCGGCCGTCTGATGAGGTATTAGTACATGGAGGATTACAAAAGTTATATATTTAAAATATTCATGCAATGGCAAGCAAAGATTTATATTAGTATTTCAAATTTGTATACACTAATAAGATATCAGCATCCAGTGAAATTGCATATTGGGACTCTGATTAGGAGTAGAAAGCAACATTGCAATATACTCAACATTTTGTTCAGCAACTCTTGACAAAAAAAACTTTTTAATAATATCCACTGGTTATTTTCACAGCTGTTGACTATAACTGTCTTCATTCCACATGCATAAGTGTATATGTGGCCTGGACAAAAAAGATAATCTTATCGAAAAGAAATTCAGTAAAGCCTACTGTGCGTTAAACCTGAAAGCAATATAAAAAAAAAGAAAAAGAAAAAAAATAATTTATAGCCCAATTCTAAGAAACAGAAATGTGGAAAAAACAGACCAGTATTCTTACTGTTGCATTTTCTTTATTTAAAGTAAGCAGAAGCTAGAAAGGAGGCAGAAAGTAGAACAAATTGATTCAGAGGTTGGATGCAATGATCTGATTGATGTCAGTAGTCATGTGAAAACTGGTGAGTTTTGTGCCTGGCTCTTCACCTCTATCAGAGAAACACATCTGTAAGCTTTTATTTGGTCATCTATAACACCTCATTGCAGAGCAGTAGCTTTTAGGCAAAGGTGAAAAAACAAATCTAAAAGTACGGACTAGACAGTGATAATAAAAAATGTTTTGCTTTGCTGCTTTGATGTTTTTAAATCAGTGTTGCCCAAATGATCAACTCAAGATCAGTTATAAAGAACTATTTTCAACATCTGGCAGGATATGACAGCAGAGTTGTCTGGATCCAGTTACTCATTTGCACCTATAGAGAGGAAGAGAGAGGAAATCCAGTCAATCATTTTGAACTTTTTTTCAGTAACTGTCAGTTCACAGTATAAATCTACCTACCACAGTTATACAGGACATTTATTTTATGAAGGTCCAGTGCACTAGGTCCATCTCGCTGGCCAATGGGAATATAGGGATCTGGTTTGGGGATTATTGTTGGTCCACCATCTTCAGAGAAGGCATATCTGAAGCGAATATGCAAAAGGTACATGATACAATGATGCCCCAGCCTAAACATGAAGAATAATTATGCTGAATCAAAGAGCAGCTCACCTTCCATAATGCATAACTGAGCTGTAGTCATATGGGCTGTTAAGGTTGTTGGTCACCTGTTTCCTGAAGTTGTGTAAATGATCTGTCAAGACAAAAAATGTCTTAAACTCATTCAGTTAAAAAAGCACAATCTAATAAGTGTGATTAGCTTAACATAGTGATCAGTCATTCTAACCTGGCATGATGTTTTTCCATACAATTGTGACATAGTGATCACGGTCTGATCGGGACTGTTCATGTACAAAGCCAAGAGCATGCATGAACTCATGAGCAGCCACTCCTGACCACATGCACCCAGGAGTCTGCAGTGACAGGGTCTGACTTCCTCCAGTCTGCCCCAGAAATGACCAGCAGCTAGTGGTGGAGAGCATCAATTCTATACATCATCACAATGCACAATCACATGAGAATCCAATGAGTAGGAGTCATGCTCACCCATATCGAGGCTGAATATCAAGAAAGCTGGCTTCATGAGTGCGGGGAATAAATTTAATGCATGTTCCAGAGGCAATGTCTTGCATTCCAGTTTCTATGGTGATTCTGTCCATGTCATCTAAAGTTTATTTTAATTAAAAAAGTCACAAAAAGGCAAAATTTGAATTAATAAACAAAAATAAGGATTTAGATGCATCTCTGTTAAATCTCTTTAAGTCTAAAGCTTCATACCATAAAGTGGAGAGAGGATGTAGGGAACATAAACAAATCCATCCACAGATTTGGGCCACAGACAGGCATTGCCAGGGCAGTTTATGGCACTCCGTACATATGAAACAGCAATATCTCCGTCTCTGATTGACAGTCCTCTTGGGGCTCGTAACTCTGATATCAAAATAGGCATTTCATTAAGCCCAGTGTATACTACAAATTTAAGTCTATGTAATTTACATTTTACTTACTGCGATTGACTTCCAGGATTTGATCCATTGCGTTTATGTCATCATGGTCTAAAATTTCTTCTGAACACAAAAACAAATATCGCTGTCAGACTTTACAGAAACAAAAACATCAAAAATATAGACTGATATTTACATGCATGATGAGGTGCATGTAAAAGCAACCCACCTGAGAATTTCCTTTTTAACCTCACTTTCCCCTCATGTACACCAGTAGAATTCTGTTATGATAAACTGCATGTTAATATATTTTAGCTGAAAAACATAACAAAACTAAAACAGGACTTTTCTCTGAAAAAAAATTGAGTTGGTACTGACCTTAACAGGTAGAGTGTTCGCCTGGCTTAGCAAGCTAAACAAGATAACCAGAAGCATAATGGTAGAATGCATTGTTGTGTTTCAGGCTGGTTTACCAGCTTCAGTCCAGAGACCTACCAATGCAAGAGCTAAATGAAGTCCTTACCTCCCCTGAATCTATATATCTACTTCTCCTCCACTGCTTTGTACTGATTGGGCCCCTGTTCTGTGATGAAGCATGATTAAGATCTCTCATCATGCATTGTGTGTAATTTACTCTAACTCCACTACTGATCCATAACAGGTGGTCCTGATGCTGACCTTCACTTAATGCCCTGTACTTATTGCAAGTAAGATTCAGCACTTTCAGCAACGAGACACTTAAGACTGCTTTGCTATTCAAGTTCAGGAGGGTAAGTGTCTACCCAGTCCAACAGACCAGCAATTTATGTCTGACCAAGATAGCAACCAGTGATTTTGTGATATGCTATTGGATGATAACTGTCCTGACAACAGTCATTTTTGTCACATGGGTAAATATATAAAAACAAAACGTTATCCTTTTCTAAATCTTATTTCTATTTTTATCAAGGGGCCAATTTTGAAAGACAATGACTAAGCAAAGAATCATATGTGTAAGCAGTTTGTGAAATCTCTCATGGTTACTGCAGGTACAGAGCTACAGTGTGTGCATCTTGAGTTAAGGGGCAACACTTTTTAAATATAGACACATTTATGTCAATTCTTTACTTCAGTCTTCCTCGTTAAGACAGGTTAACTATATTACTCCATATATCTTACTGATCCATGATACTGATGTTGATTATATTGATTGTGGACAATATACTGGTGGATGACTACTTCAAACCAGACTATACAGTATGAAACAAATTTTTCACTTACTACCAAAAGCTTGAACATTTTTACATGAAGTGAAATATGTAGATTAAATAGGAAAAAAATGCATGAACACAAAGGGTGTGCTGATAGAAAGCTTTAATCAATCTTTATTGAAACTGTTATTATTCAGCTGCAGTTTTGTTGTATTGGCCATTACTCCTGTTTCACTTCAGTTCTGTTTGCTCTCTAATCATCCACGTCTGCTGTGTAGAGAGAAAGGAAGAAATGACACTTTTGACAGTGAAGCACATTCTATTACATCGTCATTATGCAACATTTTAGCACCTCTGGATGTTTGGTACTAACCACAGTTATAAAGTTTGTTGATTTTCAGCCTGTCAATGTGGCTGAGACTTGATGCCTGGCCCAGCTGTATGTTGCTGTTCGTCTTAGGAATAATGGTTGGCTCTCCACGATGAGAGTAGGCATATCTAGACATATGTTATATTTTTCATTATAATAAAGAAGGCAAATTATAAGATATTGAGTGACTGATAAACATCTTTTACTTACTTCCCGAAGTGCATAACTGAGCCATAGTCATAAGGCAGATCCAGAGTGTCAGTCTTGAACTTCTCAAAGTTTCTCAACCGATCTGTTGGAAAAAATTAATAAAAATGTTATAGTTGTCACTGTGTGTTTTGTTCTTGTGCTGGTTTTTAAGCATTTAAGCATCAAGCATTTTATATCTTTGCCTTCAAAACTGGTGTAGAAATTCAGCTAAAACTTTAATTTACAGTTTGTGGAGATGCCGTTTTATAATGCCAACCTCTTCCTGCAAGCTTTCAAATTACCTCTCCAAATATTTGGCCACATGATGGTGACATACTTGTCCCGGTCAAGGCGGGACTGCTCATGCACGAAGCCCAGGGCATGCATGAATTCATGAACAATCACTCCAACCTGGATGCAGTCAGGGATCTGGAGAGACACAGTCTGTCTTCCTCCACGTTCACCAAGGTAGGACCAACAGCTTGATTACCACACAAACAGACACAGCACATATCATAAGAGTAACAAAGCTCGACCACAGAAGATGAAGCAAAAGCTAAATGATTATCATTACAGTTTTATTAACTTCAGCTCTGCATGTCAAAACATTTTACTAAAGGAAAATTTATGGAATCAAACTTCCCAGGCAACAGCTCTCACCCAGACTTTGGCTGGATGTCAATGTAGTCTCTCTGGTGAGTCCGGGGAACAAACTTCACACAGGTACCTTTCTCTACATTCTCCATTCCACTCTTTATCACCTTTGCATCAATGTCAGCTGTTCAGTTGTTTAGATGGGGTGAAAATGGGACAGACAATCCATAAGTCATTAAATAGGAAGTTCTCCAGAAGTCACAGACTGTAATCTATTGTATTTATTTATGTCTCAAACACACTAAAGCAGCATACAGTATTCAGGTGAGAGGTTATATGGGATATAGACATGTCCATCCACCGATTTAGACCAAAGGCAGCTCCGTGCAAAGCAGACTTTGGAGCGTCTTCCAGAAGAAACAGCAATGTCTCCCTCTCTGAGGCTGGTTGTGCCATCTATGATTTGGGAAGCTGACATGGAAATCAGATGAAATCACTGCAGCCACAGTTGTTGTTAAAATTATGTTTCGCAAACTGCAAAAATATCTTGCAACTTACTTTGATGCTCATTGGCTTTGATAATTTTATCCATTGCCGTTTCATCATTGAGATCTTTACGTTCTTAAAAAGAAAAGAAAGTCAGTGTGCATTTTTACTTCAGTCACCACAGTATTTAGATTAAATCCAAACTGCATTTACCTTTATAGCCAACGGGACCCCATTTTTGGCTGAACAAAAATTTCTGCAGAAAGCACAGACAAATTTATTTGCAGTTCTGTTCGTGTCTCGCCCCAGTCCCAATCCCAAGTATATTTACCTGAGCTTGCACAGCTGAGAGACAAATGGAAACCAAGCAGAGGAGGATAATCCGCTCCATCTTTGCCAGTCAGATCTGCCTTCAGTGTTGTCATTTGACCTACACTAACACCTAGCTTTATATGTGTTCCCTGTCGCTGTCCTTAGATAATACCCATGATTATCTCAGGTAAATAACAGGGTTGCTGTTATTTGTTTGTTAGTGAGTTTAATCCCCAAATTAGTTTGATTCTTTCATAAACAACATCTGCAACAGTGGCATAATGTGAGGTCTCACTGTCTGTAATAACAGCTCGACTATCTTGAAATGAAACGGTTTTAATGTTTGGCAGAAGTTTGGTACAATTTTAGGCTTTAGCTGTGTACATGTACGAGGAGTGCTGTTTTCTTTCCTACTGAAACTAAGCTTACCGTCAGTTCACATGCTATGTCACTCTGATAATTTCAGATCATCAGTGACTCTCGCAAAATCCATGTGTTAATAACATATTTTCAACAGCACGCCGTGGTGACGACATATCAAAAAAGGTTTCAACGCCCGAACAGGGACTTGAACCCTGGACCCTCAGATTAAAAGTCTGATGCTCTACCGACTGAGCTATCCGGGCTCTGTTGAAAGTCGCCGAAGTGGCCTTTATAAAGGAGAGAAGTCAGCTAGAAATACTCCAGGTGATTTACAGCGAGATGTAATCATGACTGCATTTTCTGCCCACACATTTCAAACGCAAGACGAAGTTTCTGCGGTAAGTTAGCGCTGTTAATGTAAGCTTACCTTCGCGTAAACGGTTGGCTAGCTGGTTGCAGCGACTTACATTGACGCTAAAGTGGCAAATTATCAATCAGACGACATTAATATTATTAAGCTGGCGTGTCAATTAGCTAACAAGCAGGGTTTAACTCTTTGCTTGCAGACCAGCGAAATTACGAACTTTGCAATTCGCAGGAATCGCAGGAGCAGATTAGAGCGCTCCAGCATGCTATCCGAGAAAACACCCGTAAACTGGAGGAGGTGCAGCAGAGAAAACTACGTGTGGAAGAGGAGATCATTCAATGGTATCCCATTAACCACCCATTTACTGTAGTTTCAGGGGCATTTTTCGTGTTCGTCGCGTTTGAAAAGTCAAAAACATCGATTTTGTCTCAACCTGTGTCCTCCCTGTGATGTGATCAGTGGGGGCGTTGAGGTGCACAGCACACTGACTCCCATATTCGTTTTGGGACCTCCAAAGTCTTTTATTTTTATATTTAGGAGGAATGATTTGATCTGTAACCTTTTTTTTCTTCCTATGCAGTCCTCATCATAGGCTTCAACAAAGCTAGTAATAATTGGGATTTTTATTAGTGTTGAGCTGATAAATAAGTCTAAATTAATGCATAATAGATCATTTTGGGCCAATGAATTACACTGCTCAAAAACAGCAAGGGAACGTCTCATCATGATAGTATAACACAATCAGTACAGTTAGGAAGCATAAACCATGACTCGACCCTGACCTGGATACTCAGAGGAAGATGGATGGACGGTAGGTGGGGACTGCACAGCCTTTTTATCCCCTGTCCCCCTGTCCCACATACTGTAACAATGTCCCACATTGTATTTGACTCTAGTTTTCAAATGTCAACACTTTAAAAGACATTTTTTTGTCAAATTTTTTGCTTTTATTGAATGGTTGTGAAGAAAGGTTGTCATCATTGGTCTCTTGGTGGTTAACATGTCACCATCTTCTGCTGCCTACACTACAGCCAAGATGATGAATTCCAAGTCCACACAAAGGCTGGAATATGAAGAAAATGATCACAAATAAAAGGAAATTCAGCTACAATAACTGAGTAGAACTGTGTGGAAGGTGATTCTCAGTTATTTCTCACAAGAAACCTGTAGCTCAAAAAGATTAAACCTAAATGATTACTAGACAAACTGCTGAAAAAAAACAATAGTTTTAATGGGTACTAGGATAAAAAGGAGATACATGAGAGAAGGAATGGATAACCTTAGGCTTTTGTTACCTCCACCGAGGAGGTTATGTTTTCGTCGGCTTTGGGCTGTCTGTCTATCTTTGTGTAAAATATCTCAAAAACCTATGAATGGATTTGGCTGAAATTTTTTTTATGGGTTTGGCTTCATAAAAGGAAGAGGTAATTAAATTTTGGGAAGAACTGGGTAATGGGATCATGCTGAACAAAAAATCCTGAAATCGATAACTATTGAAGCAATAGTGAATCAGATATCTGTATGCATTCTTGATCATCAAAGGCACTATGATGATCATGCCTTGGATCATGCTTGGTGGAGGTCTGTGCTCTACGACTGCTTTTCTGGTTGACATTTGTCATATTTACTTAGAGAGGGAAGGTTGCATTCAAATAAAATGTCCTTCACATGCTAAATATTGCTCAGAATTACTAACATGGCCCACATTGTTCCACACAAACATACTCGTTGCCCCATGTTTAGTTTGTTGGAATCTGGTCACCATAATGGATGGATGGATGGAAGGAAAGTGACAACAGATGCACCAGGGAGTCAACAACAAGACAACCTGCTGACTCTTTTATTTGTAACAAAGTAGGTGAAACTGATTCACAATGGTTTATGCTTTCTAACTGGACAGATTGATATCCCTGAAATTAAAGTGGCTTTGTGTTATACTGTGACCTGTGACATTTTTTTGAGTGTTTTCCCCTCTCCCCTTTTTTTCAAGTAGTGTATATCAGAATAGCAACCAATTTTTTCTCGAAGTAGTGATTAAAATTAAAGATTATAAATATCACTGTGTGAATGAAGCTGAGGAGTGTCCAGTACAGCAGCCACCTTGTAAAATGTATGGTATTTTAATCTTCAAGGAACCGGATTTAAAAATGTTTGTGGGCAGCTGCCCCATCCCCCTTGTTCTTTCATTCCACAGTTGTTCCAGTTTCCAGCTTTTCAGCTACCTGGAGAGCACTGTACTCTTCCTGTTTTGGTTGAGCCTTCTTGGTAGAGTTCTGACAGATGGCAGAGAGAACTGTATAGTGAGAGCGAGGCTTGTAGGGAATCAATGTAATTGGAGTTGGTGCCCAGTAAAGGCTGTTAATGTTTAGCCAAACAGTTAATTACTACAAAATGGGATGTTCCTAAGTGTGCAGTCCTTAAATAATGAGTTCTGGTCTCTTTTGCAGTACCAGAGAAACTAACCGGAGAGAGGATTTAATGATGGACAAAAGTGAAATTGTTCATGCATTGCAACAACTGAGGGATCTGCTGCAAGATGAAATGCATCTCCTTGAGCAACTGAACAGTCAAAGCTCTGAGGACAGGTATTGTCAAGTGCTGTGGGCATAAAGGAAGAAGACATAATATGCTCAGACCTGCTTTACATATTTAATATTTTTAGGAGTCAAGCGGTTAGTTTACATGAGAGGAATGAGAGTGTCAAAACTCAGGCAAGCCGTCTTGTTGCTGAAATCCTGGAGGTGAAACAGCATCTAGAAGAGGTCAAATCTGTTCATTTTACAGGTATGGGAAACACCAAGTATCTATATTTTGGTGCATTTATATTTGACACAGACTGAAATATGCCGTCTTTCTTTACCAACAGCACAAGCTTTGCCCCCTGTGTCAATCCGCAAATCAAAAAGAAATCCCACTAATCAATAATTTACAAACACATTGGTTTTAATTATTATAATCAAGTGCACATATATATTTTATCAGCTAATAAAATGTTAAATTTTAACTTGTGCCACAAGTACTTTTCTGGGTTCAGGGGTTTTTTTATTATGTCATTTTTATTGTTTCCAGACTGGAGTGTAGCTCTGCAATTAATGCTAATGTAACAGCAAAGTTGGTCTGTTACATGAGCTGGTGGAGTTTTTTTTTTCATGTATTTATTGTTTAGGAATAGGACTCTGAGAGAATTTTGGAACATTTTGTTGAACAAGTCTTCTTTTGGCTGCTCCTGTTAGGGGTCGCCACAGTGAATCATCTGTCTCCATCTCACCCTTTCCCTTGCATCCTTTGCATATCCACTTTGTTGGACAAACAGGAATATCTAAAAAAAATGTAAATATCACACTGAAATGTTGTTGACAGATTCTCATTATTCCAGTGCCACATATAATCAGAAATGATGATAAATGAGCTAGCAGATATTGCAAAATGTTTTGGCTCATCTCAGCTACAGTGAAGGGTAGATTTAAAATTACTGGTGTCTGTGGACTCAGTGGATGATGCTAAGGAACAATTGATGCAGGCCAAAAATATTTAAAATGGTTCTGCCATTTTTTATATTTTTACGTAACGTTGACTCCCTATTTTTCATGTTTGAATTAGTCTTCTAGTCTTCATATCACTTATCTTTTTAAGATACTGCATCATGTCTTGTTCTGCTGTTATTATATGTCAAACCCATGTGGGTGTGATTGCGTCAGTTTGAACTGATGTAATGCTGCATGCAGTGGCAACTGTGAACTCAGTATTTTGAAACATCTGACTTAAAAATCAAAGAAGATCAGTTTTCCTGCTAGATAACTAAGGTTTCACAACTCCAAATTCTGCATTTTACATAACTGGCAACTGACACAGTGAATGTGAAATCTTAGTTTTTGTTGATTTTCATCTAATAAATTGGGTTCTCTTTTTACATGTCTGCTGATGTTTATTGCTTGTAAAAAATCAATAAACTAAGTTTGGTGGCAGCTACAAAACTAATCTAACCTAAATAACCCTCCTGGGAAAAATTTTACACTCTCCACACCATTTCAGCAACAAACACTTATTTCTGAGTTGCTTAGTTGGTTAAATCTAAATGCTGATGACAGGTTCAGTAGCTGCAAGAGCTGAGACGCTACTGCTGGGGCTTCAAACAGGTTGCAGAAGCATTCAGCAGTCACACTATATGTTCCTCAGGAAATGAAATCTATAAAATGCCAGATGTGTAAGGAATTCTTTTTTATTAATCAAGCTAGATCTTATGTTGCACAACTTCTGGGTTTTATAATTCAGACACGTATCTGTTTTGACTGGGATGTGCATACCTCTGTTGTTATTCAATGTAGTTATATAAAATCTAGATTTCCAGAATACCATTATTTTACATTATAAAGACATTAATGTAACAACATCAATCACATGGGTATGAAACTGTTTTATTTATATTTAACTTAAATTTTAAAACTAAATCAGTGTTTTGCTTACACACACTGTTCATGTGAATAAGAGGGATCAAGAACGCCTTGGAAGTGACAGCAGTGGAGAGAGGTGAACGACTCAGAGGTCTAAGAAAGGTAAAGGAAAAAAGTAGCTTTGCCCAAAAGCTGTTTTATTTTAATATTTTGACTTTTGTGAAGTAAGGTTGCTTGATTATATCAAAAAATTATAATCGCAAATATTTTGGTTATTATTTAATATGATTATATAAACTTTTTTTTGTTGTTTGTCTTATTGAACCTTAAAGAGAATTTTTTTTCCTTTTTAATTAGGTAGATTTTCTTGAACTTAACAGGTAGGTACATACTTTCAGGTTCTCCCTTTTCCCCAAGGGGTCGCCACTGTGTGTGAATCTACATATGTGATTTGGCACAGATGCAACCCTTCCATTTATCTGGGTTTGTGACCAGCACCAGGAGTACACTGGCTTGTGACCCCAATTCAGTTGAAAAAATTAAATAAACAATTGTGAACTGAGCCAAACCTGCCAGACCCTGAGTAAATTTAGATTCTCTAAAATAAAGGAAAAAGATGTGCTGAAATGTAAATAGAATTCTTGCAAAACAGATTAGGGCTTATTTATTGTTTTTATCTTTGTTATCCTCCTGAGACCCTATATCCTTTTATGGGAACATTACATTTTGGCTTTTCTGCACCTTATTCTTCATTCTGCTCAATAAAGTAGTCAACCAACAGTGACTTTATTGTTTTATGCTATAGAACAGACCCATTGTCTCCATATGAGGACAATGGGTCTTTTTTTTTTTCATTTAAAAAAAATTACTTTATGTTCAAAGATTATGTTTATTCCAACTAATTATTTCAACTAATCACAAATAGCTAGGCTAGGGGTCAACTTTATTATGAAAAAGTTATTTTCAATTAAGTAACATAATCCCAGCAAATTACAACCCCCTACTGGAGAGAGTAACTGAGACACTGAATCGCTGGTCTTCCATGCCTATATCCATGGTTGGCCGAATAAATTTGATTAAAATGACTATCCTACCCCAGTTTTTATATTATTTTCAAACACTCCCACTGCCTTTACCAAAGACATTTTACGAAAAATTTGACAAACTGTTAGGAAAATTCATCTGGAATGATAAGAAAGCCAGACTTAGTCTTTTTTTTTAAAGTCTTCATCTTAACCTATTATACCTGCCTTATTAGAGGGGAGGACTTCAGCTTTCCAATCTAAGGTGGCATTATATGGCTGCCCAATTAACCTCAGCATCATATTATTTCAACACAACACCCACTG
>VUQH01008164.1:6965-38600 GCA_015106775.1 Etroplus canarensis
AGGGTACTGCGTTGTGAGATTTTTTTTTTTGTATGCCATTACGTCAACTGCATTTAGCTCCTCTTCTGTCTAGCTTACTGTTTCATCTTACAATTCCAGCTATCTGACTGGTAGGAGGCAGGTTGACAGCTTGGATCTTATCATTACTGTTGAGAAGGCTTCTCAGCTCCTGATTTACCTACTGGAAGTATCTGGCTTTCTTTGCCTCATCATCAAGGCTTAAATTTGACTGTGGAATACCCAGGTTCTTGTAGCTGTCCTGCTCTTCTGCCTTTGGATAAATGCCTTTCCTTCTTTTGGTTATCATGTAGCCACACTTCCAGGCCAAATGACATTTCTGTGCCCTCACAGCCAGATGGCACAGTGGCACTGCCTTTCATACAGTTGATTGGGGTTTGAGTGTCAGTCAGGCCAGACTTCTTGTAAGAATTCAGTGTTACCCTTTATATATATTTAGTAAGACATATTTTTCATTATTATTATTTCCAGCCATAACAAAATATGAAGTGACAGTTTTTCAGACCATCCTCATTGGAGATGGAGAGAGTGGGCCAAAAGAGATGATGGTCTTTGTGTGACAGTGGCTTGCCAATGCCAACTCAGAGTGGGAGCATTTGCTGCAAAGAGCTCCGCTTTCTGTCAGCAGCTATTCACAATAAGCATCAGGATCAAACGTATTCTAATATAGATTAGAGTAGTGCATTACACATTATATAGTAATATATACTAAACGTAGTAAATCACACAAACAGTTTGATTAGATTAGCTTGGATAAAATAAGATTAGGTTAGATAAATACTTTATTCATCCCCATGAGAAATTCACACTTTCAGCAGTATCCACAACTAGGGATAAAAAGGGATACAATGAGTATTAATAAAAACAACACACAGCAATAACTTTTAAGTTGAAAAGAACAGGAGTATATAGATTAAGGTGCATGGTGTGCATTGTTTAGTACAGATACGGGACAGTGAGGAATGTTAGCATTGGTAGTGATTTCTTACATTGTACTCTGGATCAGATTGTCTGTACTAGGGCTGACTCTCCTTGCTTGATTCAACATTTGAAAGGAGCATATCCTGTGACTGACGGTCTTCTTGTTGTTTTCCTGCATAAATATGATCCACAGTGATCGAATCATGCACATATGCCAGCCACTGTACTGCTGCATCCGATGTGCTGACATCTGTTTGAGTTGCGGCATCGGTCATGGTTAAAGAAAACTGGACACTTACAGATGGTCTGACTACATGAACCGGTGGGTTGTCAGGTTCCTCTGTGTCTAGGGTCGTGTCTGATGGTTCACACTCAGAGGCTGTGACAGCTGGTTGTTTACATTCCAGCAGAAAAGCATCCAGTGTCTCCTGTCGCTGATGTTTCTACACGCATTTTTCGCTCATCAGCCTGTAGAGTTTCAGCACCTTGTAAGAGAAAATCGTTGACACGGCATTCGTTTATAACGGTCAGCCCTTGTTAGCTACTTTAAGAATCATGGTTGAAAAAAATGACAGAGGCATCAGGAGAAAAGTGTGGGGAATATAAACACGAGTCCTTAGGAAGTTGTGTTCAACCGCAGGCTTTCTCCCATTTAGACCTCCTCTTCATATCACTCGGAAAGCACTGTAGACTTGCATTGCTGATTTTGTTACCTTTTGTTGCAACCAAAAGCAGTAAAGTGCAACATTGTTCATGTATATGCACTGTTCAATAGTAAAAGAAAATCTAGCCTCAAACAACAAGTCACATTTGCCTCCTTGTCTTCTGCAACCATTTTACGTGATCGTCCCTGAATGCATTGCATAGGTAAACTAATGGCAACCTCCATAGGTCAAAAAAGGTAGTGACCATATAAGAGTTTTAAAATAATTGAGTTTTCATGTGACACTAACAAGTCGAACAGTAGAACAAGTAGAATGGACACAAGCCCCTCTCACCATGAACAGTTGCGCCAGGAAAGACATCCGGTGTAAAACTTCTGCCAAATTACCAGTGCGGATTAATCCGCTGTGGCAACCCCTTGGTGGAGAATACAAAGGAGCAGCCGAAAGGTAAATTTAGGGCAATAACAACATATTAAGGCCAACAGCTAATAGTCAGTTCCCTTTAAATCACTTCTTTTTTTTATCCAATTCTAATGCACAGTTTGAACTTCACATTGGTGTCTTGACCGTATCTGCATGCCTAAATGCAATGAGTTGCTGACGTTTACTCCCATTTTGGGTGATGGTGTGCTTCTTCCTCAATCTCAAGTCATCAACAAGAGGCCTGGTAGTTTGTCTTCTTTGCACTATCTTTATTCCTAGGACTGTACTCTTCTGGGTAGAGACCTCAGATGTTGTACCTGGGATCTGATGGAGCCACTTTTCCAGGGTCAGGGCCACTAATCTTCCTATTACCACTGGAACCTATTTTTATTTTAACTTTCCTGTCTGTTATAGGTGCTTCTTTAATCCCTGGTACTTCTCGATCTGCCAACACTCTTCTTGATGATGTTAGATTCAACTGGGGTCCTTAACTGCTCTTAGTCATTCACTACACATAACAGAGTCGACTAAAAATCAAGTTTGATTATTATTTCCATTAAAAAAATTCAAGAGTTTACACACAAAGCTTTTTCCCACTATTACTTAGCATTAGGACACATATTTTTCATTATTATTTCTAGCAGTAACAAAACTTGGAGTCAAGACAAGGATGAACAGTCAAACTAAAACTGAAGCTCCAGTCTGCACTGCAGTTGTTGCAATTGGTATAGAAGAAGCAGCCCAGTGCTGTGTGTTTGAGTAAGTTTACATTATTGGCTGTGTGTAACACGATGTTCAGTCTGCCAGTTAAGACTAACAGCGACGAAGACTCAGCCATCGCTCACTATAATCGAGCTGTCATTCCTGCAGACAAGTGAGAAGAACATCCCTGCATAAATATACACACACCATCAAACAGGTTACAGACTTATCCTGAATCTAAACCTATCTACCGTGTGTCTGTGCATATTTTGATGAGTCTTACACAGTCTTCACATCGGATGATGCCTTCTGTGACTGACATGTTATAAAAGGCTGCTTCAATCAAAATCACAGAGGGACTCTTTTTTTTCCACGTCTGTCGTTTTTATTTGACAATCAGGCTGACTTGTTGATGCATCCTCCTTTGTCCTGTCGCCTCGCGTGACATCAGCACTGACATGATTACAGCTAATGGCTGTCGCAGGGAATGGGTTGCAGAGAACACATCAACACTATATTTAGACTTTTTGCTTCACTGCCTCTTCTCTGATTTATTTAGCAGACATTTTGGCTCAGCTCATCTCTAGAGTTCAGAACGCGTTTGACCTCCTCCTGTCAATCGACACCTGTCAAGTGTGGTGAAAGCACTGCCACTGACTAATAAAGGCGAAGATGATGATGATGGTGCTAATGATGATGATGCAGTTGGCAATGATGATATAGATGGTAATGGGGCTGGGGATGATGAGAACGGAGGTAGTGTTGCTGATGATGAAGGTGGCGGTTGAAGCGATGATGAAAGTGATGACAGTGCTGCTGGTGGAAGTGGAGGTAATGATGATGAAGGGGGAAGAAGTCACCTGGTGTCAGCACTTTCAGAAGGAAGATTGTCGAGCTGAATAACAAGGTCTGACTCTGTCCTCCTCTCTCTCTCTCTCTCTCTCTCCCCCCCCAGTTTGAAGCTTGAATGTGACAAGTTGGCCAGTGAGAAGTCAGAGATGCAGCGCCATTATATCATGGTGAGTTAAGCTGTGTGCTTGTCATGCCTTAGAAATGATGATTTTTTTTGTATCCTTAAATGTTATCTTGTGTATCTGTGTTTAAACAATGTAGATTTCGATTCTTGTGGAGCTTCTTTATGTTTTCATTTTTTACATAATTTGATGTGTATACATGCTAAAAAAATTTACAAAAAATCTGTGGTTTTTGTGTCTTCACTTGCTCTGTTATTTACACCATGTTAAACTCTTCTCCTTCACCATCTTATCTTTGGACTTTTATTAAGTACCAGATAATGTATTTCAGTCTATGTATTGAGGCTGCAATTCTTCCAGAACTGACGGGGGCAGCATGCATGTACAGCTGTTCTACTCTATCCTTACATACTAAGGAAGAAGGAGGATGCCTATAAACGGAAACACAGTAAAAACTAAATGTGAAAGATAGCAATTAGTGCAGCTGCTGCAATAGCACCTCCTGGCTCATTAATAAGAAAGGCAGCCGGGATAATATAGATTTATTTTTTAACTGTGGTATTAAAGTAAGTTTCAAGAAACATGTCAATCTGCTGCTATTGGTATTGACTACTACATTTCTGTTATTTGGACATCCCTGATAGGCACTCCTAATGACTGTCTCAAAGTTGAACTTTGCTTACCTGAACAAACAACACCAAGGCTCTGTTCCCAAGAAAAATGGCAGCATCAAGTCTTTCAGCAGTTGCCCTAAAATAACATTTGTTTAGGTTTAAGTGGTATATTCCTTTAGTTTTTTTGGAACAAAGATTGTTGTCCATTGGGAACAAAGAAGCAAGTTGGGTGATGTTATTACAGAGCCACAAAGTCTGCAGTGGGAGGATGTTGGACTAAATGAGCAAACAAAAGTTTTGTTGTGCTAATGGATCATAAAACATGATTTTTTTCCAACAGCGATTTGAACAATTTTGGCGCAGACAAATAATGCCATCCTCCAAATGGGGATGTTTTGAAAAAAATACTCTTTTTGTTTTTTTATTTAAAGGACATGTTGGTGAAGCCCTAAATTGTAGAGCACAATTAAATCTAGTTGTTTGCCTGGTCTTGATTGTTGCCCTGTTAGACTTGTTTTTAGTGACTGCTGTGCTCAGAAATCTGCACATTTGATTAAAATGATGGTTTCATGATGCCTTAAAAACAAAACCAGAGCTGAAATATATTGGAATTTTTAGTACATTGTCCTTTTGGTTCTTGTAGTTACTGTATGTGCTACTTCTCCTCTCTCCAACCCCCTTCATTTCCTCTGTTTCCCCCATCTCTCGCTCTGTGTCTCTCCGCACTTACTTGTTCACACACAAACACACATACACAGATGCGCTTTCCTGCTCTCTGCTCCACCTCGGGGCTAATCTCATTGTTGCTGGCCGTAGCTGTGTAGCCGTCTGATGTTTTGCCTCTAATTGATCCTCTGACTGACTTTAATCTCATCTCATCTGCGCTGCCTCACTGCTCTCTCCACCATCAGCAGGGCAGCAGACACATACAAACACACAATTCCTCTGTGTATCTTTCAGGCAGATGTGAGTAGACACAGTTTCACACACATACTCAGGCCTTATCGTCCTTTTAGGAGTCGTGCACATAAACACACTTACTGAAACAAGAACAAAATCGTACAAAACACATAATGAAAAGTGATGACGCAAATGTATAAATATAAATGTCTTACTGAAGTGTGTTGTAAAGTCTAGAATATTCTGTTAGATATTTTTTCTACGCTTACTTGCAAGGAATTATCCAGATTATATGTAATAGTTTATTAAAGCATTTAAATGTTTTTGAAGAAATGTACCTGCATTAGAAAAAGAACATGATGACTTTGGACAGAAAAAACTTTGTGCTGAATGTTTAGTAGAATGTGGACTGGCAGTATCAGCACAAAGTTCTCATTAGTGTTTGGTATTTTCTGACTAATTTGTAAGTGATATACAACTTGCAGCTGTTTTGTGGTTTTGACACTGTCAGCCAGACTATTTCCTTTTTCTTTTTAAGACTCAATGACTTTTGTGATGCGTGTTCCACATCAGTTAAAAAAAAACTGAAAGGAACCAGACAAACTGCATGCATTTGATTAGTAATTGAAAGACTGATTGAATCAAAGCATGGCTCATTTTGATTCTTAGGATTTATCCCCTTAAATGTTGCAGCGCCACCTTTAAATGTCTAAGCTTGGGTTATATCTCTCAAGACTACTTATTAAAAGTCCTATATTATACTAGTTTATAGCTCATCTGGCCACAACTGGTATGGCAAGGGTCCATCATTTGTCCGTCTGTCTGACAGTATGCAAAAATTGCTACTCCTTTTCAAGTATTGGTCAGATTTTAGTAAAACATGCACACAATGATCACCTAATGGGTCCTCACCCAACTTGTGCACAAAGTCAAGGTCACATTTACAGGCACTTTTCCCTTTTTGCAAGAATCACTAAAAGAATCAGATTTTAATGTTTGGTGTTGGCATATGCCCCTCTGGCCTCTGTCATTGGGCTTATTTGTGACATAATGTCTTAAGCTTGACTGGGACAGTTGTTCTGTAAATGACCGAGAGTCTTTTTGTTTGCTTTTGGCAATGTATGTTAGTCTTTCCAGTCCAATACATTCAGAAAGTTCCTTCATCCACATCTTCATTGTAGGAGCGTTCATACTCTTCCAGCATAGTGCAATAGCTCTCCTGGCTTGTCCAAAGTCCAAAACTGCATACTGTTTCTGTGTTTGTAGAAAGTTCTTTGAGTATATTCCAAGCACACATAGTTTAGCAAAATACAATTGAGCTGATTTTGCCCATCCTCCTTTCAAAAAAGGGCTGAATCTTTCTTGCTGCTTCAGTGAATGGTAATATAAACAGGGGAGTTCAAACCTAAATGTTGGAACTATAATCAGTGTTGGTATAACTTAGCAACTGTGCTACATTACACAGTTCAAATTATTTTTCATGCAATGGAATTAGCGTTTCCAAATTTACTTGCTCTAATGAGTATTTATGTTTTACAACATCAGCGAATGCTTCCAAGAAAGGCAGTTGACTTTAGGTTTTACTAAAACATAAAAGGCAAAAGCAGTTTTTACATTGATAGCCTTGACAAGATTGTGTTACTTTACTTGACAAAACCTAAAAGCCCAGGATTTTTTCATCAGACTCTAGCCACATTTTTATCGCAGGGACAGTTTGATGCATCTTTTGACTCTTCTGCACAAAATGGATCGATTGAGTGCTGCGTACCTCTGTCAAGAGGAACAGGTTCTAGAGATCTATTAAGACAAAAAAATATTACAGCAGAAGTAGGGCTGGATGATCAAACGACAACAATGTTTAGCGCAATAGAAATTTTTCTCTATAAATATTTAAGACAAGGTCGATATAACATTGATAGAACTCGTGCCATTCATGTTTTGATAGACAACACAAAAAGCCAGTCATAATGATAATAGTGCTACTTGAACCAATCATGTGGCTGGAAAGGAGCTACGGCCATGTTTGTTAGGTTGAGAATGAGCGTAGCAACCGAGACCAGGACACATGCTAATATCTGGGCTTTTGCATCCACACACCAGATCTCATGAGAGGGAGCAAGATAAAAGAGTAAAAGACAATAGAAAACCCAAGCAATAGTGTTACTAAAGGAGACACAGCAACAGACACAGCCCAAGGCTGAAAAGACGAGAACATTGTTTAAACAAACAGGTCAAAAGCATGTTCCCATAAGGACTGTAATAATACGGACCTGTTTTAACATCTGAAGCGGTAACATTTTGTAGAGCACAATGCAAGACTTTATAGTCCCAGACACAAACAAGTGCTGCCAGTCCCCATGCAACAACCAGCGTGATACTTGCACAACAACCAGACCACAGGGTCGACTTTCTCCAGCTCCATGCCTTATAACAAAATTACACAGTGAGACAACAAATGCAGCAGCCCTCTTTATTTAAAAAAAGTGCCCACTTCACTGACCAGGATTGGAAATCTGAAAAGCTAATGTCTTTAAACTGCAGGCTTTTACTACAGCACTTGTACAAGATGAGCCTTATTCTGCAAAAGTTCCCCATGCTGTGGAAGAGGGTGTGCCTCATGCCTGTGCCAAAGACATCACACCCCAGTGACCTGAAGCACTACAGACCCATGGCATATCATGAAAACCCTGGAGAGACTCATCTTGGACCATTTCCGGGCCATGATCAGCACCCTAATAGACCCTTTCCAGTTCACCTACCAGTCTCAACTTGGAGTTGAGGATGCCATTATCTGCCTGCTCAGCTGCGGCTACACCCACTTGGACAAGCCACCGAGCACTGTGAGGGTCATGTTTTTTGACTTCTCCAGTGCATTCAACACCATCAGGCTGGCTCTACTGGGTGAGAAGCTGACAGCGATGCAGGTGGATGCCACCCTTGTGGCCTGGATTATTGACTACATGACTGGCAGATAACAGTATGTATGTCTGCAGCACTGTGTGTCGGACAATGTGGTCAGTAACACTGAAGCTCCGCAGTGGACCATTCTGTCTCCTTTTCTCTTTACCCTCTACATCACAAACTTTAGCTACTAGACAGAGACTTGCCACCTTCAGAAGTTTTCTGATGACTCTGCAGTACTGGAGTGTATCAGAGAGGATGATGAGGAAGAGTACAGGACTATGGTGGACAACTTTGTCATGTGGCGCGAACACTTAATGTGACAAAGACTAAAGAACTGATTATGGTCATGAGAAGGTCTGAAACACCAATAACTTCTGTTTCCATCAATGGGGTCTGTGTAGAGATAGTGAGGGACTAAAAATACCTTGGCGTTCATAATGACAGCAAACTGGACTTCATCAGACACACAAAAGCCATCTACAAGAAGGGCCAGAGAAGGGCCTCTATTTTCTGAGACAACTCAGGTCCTTCAACATCTGCCGGACGATGCTCAGGATGTTTTATGGGTCTGTGGTAGCCAGTGCCATCCTCTATGCTGTCGTGTGCTGGGGTAACAGACTGGGGGTAGCAGACACCAACAGACTAAACACACTCATCCACAAGCTCAGTAACGTTTTGGGTGTGGAGCTTGACTCACTGACAGTGGTGTCAGAGAGGGGAATGCTGTCCAAGTTAAGGACAATACTGGACAATTCTTCACACCCTCTCCATGACATGCTGGACAGGCACAGGAGCACATTTAGCAGCAAAATCATTCCACCACAATGCACTACAGAACACCACATTCCTACATGTTGCCATCAATCTCTTTAATACCTCTTTGTGACTCCTTGACAGTCTCAACTTGTATATATTCATATTGTACATATTACATATTGTATGCAGTGGTTAAGTTTAGAGTTATTTATGTTATATATTGCAATTCGTACAGACAGGTTTATTGTTTATTTATTTTACTCATAATTTTCTTACCTCTCAAATTTATATTTAGTGCCTTTAAAGTTTATATTTATTTATATGTAACTAATATCTGTAACACAATTCAATTACCCCCTAGGATTAATAAAGTATTCTGATTCTGAACTGAAGTAACAATTTAATCAACAAACAATAAACTACCAAATCCCTGAAAAAATAGCTTTTGGTTTTTTTAATTTTCCAAAAGATGAAATCTGTAGTAGTCGGGATGGCTCTAAATGCAGTTAGACCAGTTTATTCATTTCTTGCACAGCAACACATTGTAAATATAAAACACTATTACACATGCAATCAGAAGTTTATTAAGTATTTAACAGCAGAACTGCTACAGTTTGAAACTTCAAACTGATGCAATATGTCTCTCAACAATACCCCAGAAAAGATGATTATTAGATAAAAGTTCTTTCAGGCTACTAAATATTAGTACACACTATCATCACACAAACCACACTCTTAAGTCTCTCACAGACCTCTCTTTTGATTGGATCCCCTTCACAGTAGATGACAGTGTCAGGGGCAACAATGCAGTGAGGGCTGGGGTCCGTCTCTACCACCTTGAACTCCACCGCTCGCATGCTTCCCCTCACCAAGAAAATGTCACCTGACAACAGATACAAGAAGCCACGACATTCACAGCAGTTTCCAGACGTGGATTTGATTTTTTTCTTTTATGTTATAATGCTGCAAACACAGCTAATTTCATTGTGGTACAGTCAGCGGGAGAGACGCTGCTGTACCTTTGTGCACAGGCCGGTAAGCCTCCAGAAAGTACGGTTTGAGGAAAACCTCAAACAGGTTTCCTGTCAGGCCTTCAATGGTGTCATCTATGGGGAGCACATGGATCTTTTTCCCATATTTGATATCAGGACAGGCATGGATACTATAATAACACGCACATTAGCAGACAACTATGGATTATTACATAAAATGGTAACGCCATACTACACACAAAGACACAGGTGTAAGATCTGCTTCACCTGATGACATCACCAAGCCGGACACGCAAGTTGTTGCGTGTCACGCGGTTCATCCGAATCCGTTCATCTGCACAGGTGTCATCCGTCAAGACAATACATACAGTTTGCCGTCGTTTCCGCCCTCTCAGTACAACTGTGTCCCCTCTAAAGAGCTGCAGCTCCTCTGTCTTATGCTAGTGGAAACACACACACAATTCTAACAAATATACACAGGATCTGTTGTTGTTAGACTACATCTTAGATCCATTGGTTTTGGGACTATAAAAAAAGTTCTTACTTTGCCTCTGTACATCACCACAGTGAATTTTAAATCAGACAGTCAAAATGTGATTGAAGACTTTCAAGTTAATTCCAGAGGTTTGACAAAAGAATTGCATGAACTGTTTAGGAATTACAGCCATATTTATGCAGAGCCCTCATTTTTAGAGGCTCACACGTAACTAATGTAATTTTCAATATGAGGATTGCTTTCAATACTTAGTTGAAAATTATTTGCAATAATGACTGCCTAAAGTCTAGAATCCATGGAATCCATAAAAATGTTATGTTTTCTCCCTTGAGATGTTCTGCCAGGCCTTTACTGCAGCTGCCTTCAGCTGCTGCTTGTTTGTGGGGCTCTCAGGTGACTGACTTAGCCATTGAAGAATACCCCTTTTCTTTGCCTTGAGAAACTCTTGGGCTGCTTTTGCAGTATGCTTCGGGTCATTATCCATTTTCACTGCAAAGCACCTCAAACCATTCAGTTTTGCAATATTTGGCTGAATGTGAGTAATGTGAGTAGAAAGTATTGTCATGTACACTTCAGAATTCATCCTGCTACTTCTATCAGCAGACATTTCACCAATAATCACTGGTTACCCAATTTCATTGCCACTGGCAGCCATACATGCCATGTCATAATCCTGCCCCCATGTTTGACAGATAACGTGGTACGCTTTGGATCAATGGCTCAGTGTGTTGGAGCACTTGTTTGGGAACCAGAGGGTTGCTGAGGGCTGCCAGTTCAAGATCCGCCTGGGCCTGCCCTGGACCCATATGTGTGGAGGTGGACTAGAGGCCGGAGAGATGTCGACTCACCCCGAGCGTTGCTGAGGTGCCCTTGAGCAGGCACTGAACCCCCTGCGTTGCTCTCTGGTGCCTGCATTATGCAGCCTTGCTCACTAACTTCCCTCAAAGTTGCATGTAAAAGTGTGTGTGTGTGTAACAACTAACAAAAAGTATCATGGTGATTTGGAATTTCCCCATCTGGGGATGAATAAAGTTGGTTGTTTGTTCCAGTCCATCTCCATACTTTTCTCTTTTACAAGTTCATCTTGGTTTCATCCATCCAAAGATGTTTTTCCAGAACTGGGCAGGCTCTTTAAGATGTTTTCTGGCAAAATCTAATCCAACCTTCCTCTTCTTGATTTTAACCAGTGATTTGCACCTTGCTGTAAACATGATAAGGTGTCTCTTGATTGTAGATTTTGACAGTGATACACCTACCTCCTAGAACGTGTTCTTGACTTGACTAGGTGTTGTGAAGGTTTTTTTTTTCTTAACAAGGGAAAGAATTCTGCAATCATCCACTTTATTTGTCTTCTATGGACTTCCAAGCCTTTTAGTGTTGGTGAGCTGGCCAGTGCACTCCTTCTTTTGAAGAATATTCCAGTGTTGTTTTGGCCACTCTTAATGTTTTTGCTAGCTCCCTGTAGCTTTATTTTGGTTTATAAGCCTAATAATATCCTCTTCCACTTGCATTGACATCACTTTAGAGTTTCCATGAACAGCTACCCAGTGCAAGTTCAACACTTGGAATCAACTCCAGATCTTTTATCTGCTTAATTTATCATGGAATAACAACAGGATGGGCCTCACCTGGCCATGAAATCACTTGCAAGTCAATTGTCCCATTACTTTGGAATCTCTGAAAATGGAGGACTGTGTATAAAACTGGCCATAATTCCTAAAAACTCAATAAAATTTTTTTGTCAAACCCCTACAATTAAATCTGAAAGTCTGGTCTTTAATGGCACTTTGTTTGACTTAAAATCCACTAAGGTGACATACAGAGGCAAAATAATGTAATTGTATAAAAACTTATGGTGCTAACTGTATATTTACACTTTACTTACCTGTGATAGGCTGACAATGCTGCTGTCTTCACTGACAGCTTCGTCCACAATAAGTCTATTTGGTCTGTGTTTCTGTTTCAGGATAGCAGTGGAGTAATCTTCTCCCTTTGGGCTTCCAAACAAGAGACTCATTATGGCACTCTCACAAGTACACGAAGCTCTGATTTCCTCATGTGACAGTGTGCTGTATTTAGAATCTCTGTGGCTCTTTACATAGCAACTCTTCAACTCTCTAAACTTGAAAATGTTATTAATGTCTCAGTAGTTTATTACACAAAACATTATATATTTTTATAATCTTGACCAACTGCATTGTGATTCATCACTAGCCAGTTTCATGACACAAACATGCATACTGAATAAAATGTTTTTACGGTCTTAAAATATTTTACTGTATGCTGAAAAATGAATGGGTAAGACCCACACACCCACGTCCACACCAACAACAGTTAGTGTATATATAAGCAGCTGTTGCACTCACTCTGCTCCTCCTGAGCCTGGCATGACTGCTCTCCTTTGTCTTTGTCAGAGTTTAGATTTCCCTAAATTTTTCACCTTCGGGGTTCGCTCCCTTGCTGTGGTAGATTCAAAAGTCGATCTTGTGTGGTTCTAATCAGTGAAGATTTCAGATCTTGTCTGTCCTGGTGAGGTTCTTGCCTTTCTGAAGCTCAGATATTTCCCAGAAGAGTCTCAGTTCTTTCTTCTTCCCCTGCTGTCTTGAAGTACCATGTTTATGGGAGCTGCAGCCTGCCTGTTCAACAGAGGAGGTATAAATATGTCCATTGGTTTCCCTGTCTTATTATAACCCTAACATGGGTGGACACATACACACTTTCACACATTCCTGTGCATGCAGAGATCCCAAGCACTTACCTTGGAGAGTGTCCCAGAACAGATAGAGTGTGATATTTACTCCTCCCCCGGTACTAACCAGCAAATGCAAGCAAGAGCCGAGCTTGTCTCAAGCACTGTGAAATATTTACGGGTCAGAATAAGTTCTGCATTCAAAAGACCTGACATATAGTCTGTCTTATCCCTGGGATGAGTCCTCTCCTTCTAAAATGCAGCATGGTGCTTTGACTCCTCGTCCTTGTGAGTGAAGGGAGCTGCTGTTGTGACCCAGCTGCTCCAAACTGTAGGTATATTTATATTTGATACACACATATACACCGACACACACCCTCCCAGGAACTGGCAAAAACACACTTCCACAGCTTGCAAACAACTGAGCATTCACTCACTGTGGTATTTCAGTTGAAACTTTTATTACTAAAATTGTCCTTTAACAAATAAGAGGAGACAAGCAAGAAGGGCTTAGACATACTGTACATTCCCCTTGGGAGAATCAAGACTCGCACGGTTCCCTCCAACAGATTTAACAAATGACGTTAACATCAACAAAACAGACACCTTCTCCTAATTTTAATAACCTGAAAACATGTTCTCAGAAAGGAAATGCAGTGAGAGGTAGAAGAGGTTTGAATGCACAAAGAAACATTGGATTTGATTTGAATATCAGAATATGGCAAAGTGTTTCAGATATGCTTACAAAAGAAATAATTTTAAATAACAAAGAAATGTGTTATTTGTGCAATGTAAATCTGGAATGTATGCTATTACAACAAAGATGGAAATAAATCATGTGACAGTTTGATGCATTTGGTTGCTAACTGTAGTTATCGTTCATTAAAAGCCATTAAAAATGCTGGTGGTATGAGATCAGTTTGATTAATTAACTCAACTTTACCCTGCCATAACATCTCTCAGTTAGACAATGTACTTCCAATAATTTACAAATGACTAAATGAGTTTATTTTAATATATATACATAATAACTTTATTACAGTCAGTTTCGATTTGATTGTTCTGCTGATTTCAGTTCGTTTAGCTGGTGTATTTGATCAACACAGCTAATGTTTACACTGGAGCTGATTTCACAGAGATGTTTTAGACTGGCCTCTAGTGTACAGCTGTGAAAGTCAGCCTTAATTTTTACCATTATATGCTTTTAGAATTCCAAACAGTTTACAATGAGAGCAATATTTTTAATAGTGCCAATCTGTATTACAGTTAGGTCAATAAGTTTTGGGACAATGACTAATGTTTTGTAATTTGGCCTCTGTACACTACGATAGCTTTTAAATTGAAATCAAACAGTCAAAACGTGATTAAAGTGCTGACTTTCATCTTAAACTCAGGGGGTTTGAGGAATTACAGCCATTTTTATGCATAGATCCCATTTTCTTCTCAAACGTAAAGGGACAAACTAATATCGTTTTAACTATAAGGCTTGTTTTTAATACTTGGTTAAAAATCCTTTGCAGCAAAATGACTGTCTAAAGTCTAGAACCCATGGATATCACCAAATGCAGTGTTTCCCCTCTTCAGAAGCTCTGCCAGGCCTTAACTGTTGCCACCTTCAGTTGTTGCTTGTTAGTGGGT
Organism: Etroplus canarensis; assembly: GCA_015106775.1. NCBI lineage: Eukaryota > Metazoa > Chordata > Actinopteri > Cichliformes > Cichlidae > Etroplus > Etroplus canarensis. The sequence continues at coordinate 21,658 of VUQH01008164.1, forward strand.
CTCTCTGCCTTCAGATTTGTCTTCAGTAACTGAAAAAACTTCTCTTTTGTCCATTGAAGAACATCCCACTTCTCTGATTTGAAGAGAAATGGGATTTTCTTCAGTCGCCAAGTCAGTCACCTGATCTCAATCAAATAGTCATTATCCATTTAGATTGTAAAGCAATAGCCAATCAGTTTTGTTGCATCCTGCTGTTTCTATCAGCAGTCACATCATCAATAAACACTAGTAACATGTTTCCATTGACAGCCACATATGCCCATGTCATAAAATTGCTCCACCATGTTTGATAGATGATGTGGTATGCTTTGGATCATGAACAGTTCCTTTCCTTCCTCATACTTTTTTCTTCCCATCATTCTGATACAAATTAATCTTGGTTTCATCTGTCCAAAGCAGAATTTGACAGCTCTTTTAGATGTTTTTTGGCAAAATCTAGTCTTGCTTCCTGTTCTTGAGTAGAACCAGTGGTTTGCACCTAGTTGTAAACTCTCTGTATTTACATTCATGTAGGCTTCTCTTGATTGAAGACTTTGACAGTGATACAACTACCCCCTAGCAGCATGGTGGTCTAGTGGTTAGCACTGTTGCCTCACAGCAAGAGGGTCCTGGATTCAAACCCAGGTAGGGCCCTTCTGTGTGGATTTTGCATGTTCTCCCTGCCCTTGCGCAAGTTTTCTCTAGGAGCTCTGGTTTCTCCTGCCATTGGAAAACATGCTAGGCTACTGCAGTCTGTCAGCCCAGGATACTTGCAAAAGAGATTCTTGATCTCAAGAGTTCACTTCCTGGTTAAATGAATGTTAATACAGAGAGTTTTTGACTTGGCTAGATGTTGTGGAGGGGTTTTTCTTAACAAGTCGAAGAATTCTGTGATCATCCACTTTATTTGTTTTCCGTGCGCTCCCAGGCCTTTTGGTGTTGCTGAGCTGGCCAGTAATTTTTTTTCTTTTGAAGAATGTTCCATGTTGTTTTGGTCACTCTTAAATTTAAGTCTTTGATATCTTGGTGATATGTTTATTTTTGGCTTTTCAGCTTAATAATGGCCTCCTTCACTTGTATCAACATGTCTTTGGACCTCTGTTGAGAGTTCCAGTGAAAGTGTAAGTTCAACGCTTGGAATCAACTCCAGATCTTTTTCCGGTGCTTGATTCCATTTTCTCATGGAATAAAGAGTGAACAGGTCTCACCTGGTCATAAAAAATGTACCTTTTAGCTGCTCCCTTGTATTCTCCACCAAGGGGTCACCACAGCAGATTAATCTGCATTGGTAATTTGGCAGAGGTTTTACACTGGATGCCCTTCCTGACGCAACCCTCCATGGTAAGAGGGGCTTGTTTCTCCACCTGGAATCAACCCAGAGACCTTTTGCTTGTAAGGCAAAGGCGCAAACCACTACGTTACCGGAATCAACTTCAGATCTTTTATCTGCTCTTTATTCCATTTTGTCATGGAATAAAAAGAGAACAGGTCTCACCTGGCCATGAAACTGCTTATTAGGCAGTTGTCCCATTACTTTTAACCGTATGAAAATGTATAAAAAGTGGCTGTAAGTCCTGAAGAGTTAATGCAATAATTTTGTTAAACCCCTTGAGTTAAAGCTGAAAGGCTGCACTTCATTCGCCTATTAACTGTTTGATTTAAAATCCCCCATGGTGGTGTCCAGAGGCATATTTACAAAACAAAAATGTGTCATTGTCCCAAAAACTTATGGATCAAACTGCATTAGAAAAGATTGGCAGCAATATCTCTTTTAATTAATCCTGACCCAATGATCCAAAAGAAAAAATAAACAGAAAAAAGTAAAAGGAGAAAAAAAATCCATACCCTTTGTGGTAACCAGTTTCAGGTAGGTACACCTGCCAGTGGTATTAATGTGAAAATGTAGAGAGTGACTAGTTTCCCCCTCAGCTGAGCTGTAAAGTTAGTTAGCTGCATATTTCCTTCAATTTATTTTGGGCTGAACTGCCCTTTCAAGAGGTGTCAACACAACTTAGCTCTGGACAAACATTTCATGCAAAATGAGGTTACTGTATTTCTGTAGTCTTTTCTCAGCTTTAAATTGCTTTTGCTAATCCATTTTCAAAGTCTGCTGGAGGAAAAAAGCTACTGTAGGTGGATGATACCTAGTTAAATCATGAAGATTTATTTGCTTGAAAAAAGCTCTTAATTTACCAATAATTCCCCTATAAATTTGATCTGTTAAAGACAGCCAACAAGTAGACGGTTTTGCACAGCATATTATTTTAGACGTCTATTAGATGAGTGAAGCTGATGTAAAGCCATAGACTAACGTGTATCTCTGTAAAACCAGCCCATTACGTGGTGATGCACAGCCCAGAGCCCAGTTCATGATAGCTCTGTTCAAAAACATCATTTTTTCTGTATGAGATATCAAGCTGCACAAAATCAACCAGCTGATGAGCTGACAAGGTCCAACGGCCTCTCAAACATCTTAATCAGTTTATTGCTTTGATCAGCAAACATTTCCAAAGACGTCATGAACCCGGCACTGGATTTTTTCCTGACATGCAGAACAATATGAAGGTTCATCATGCTAACCATCTACTTCAGCTTCTGGGAATGTATTGAATCTGGCCAACCTCTAATTCCTTTGCTGTCGAACATGCTCTGTCTGCATGTACATGAGCAAATGCACACCGACAATCAAGAAACTCTCAGATTAAAGCCCTCAAAATGCAAATGACCAGTCCACCTCCTCCATTCACAGAAAAAGCACTTCCTCCTCCAAAATGAGTATAAAAGCATGAAATAACAGCTTAAACATAAAACATTATACACAGTTTAATCAGTAAAATTGCAAAGTGCTTCACTGTTTTTTCTTTAAAGGAGAAATTGCGTGGTTGTTTGAAAATCTCTCCTCTACTTTCTCCTCCAACACTTGTGCTCTGATGGAAATTCCTCGTTGTCTACAAAATCCAGTCTCATTTCTGTTGTCAAGAGGCAGGAGGATGAGAAATAATGGTGTGTTTATGCATTTATTTCCGTGTGTGTGTGTGTGTGTGTGTGTGTGTGTTTGATATGAGATGAGAAGTGAAGTGTATTGTATTGTACATCATGCATGCATTTTTATACTACTTCAACTATATGTAGATACAAACATAACAGTCTGTGTGTATGCAATTCATGTTGTTAGCAGTCGTCATCCTCAAAGTGTGTTTTCTGCAGAACCTTTACATGACGCTCATAGATCTTGAGGGCAGGGCCAAGTCTGATTGACAGACCAGTCAAAACATCATTACGCTGCATGAGGAGAAGAGACTTTCCATCGATTTCCTAATGAAGAGAGCAAAACAATGCATGGAGGTGCATGTAGATTACAACTGTTTACGTTCAAGCACAAACTATTAAGCCTTCCTATAACCCCCTCTAGTGGCCACTAAAGATAACTACGGGCTTACCTGGGTCCTGAATGCAGCAGCCTGCTCAGGGAAACCCGCTGCTGTGAAATAACTGACCACATCGGACACTGTCCAGTTTACTGGGCTCCCACTGACCCCCTCAGTCTTCATAAGCCTATAAAGATAAGGATGTAGCTTAAACAGAAAGCAAGCAGGAGATGTTAAAAAAGTAAATTTGTACTGTTATGGCACTGACAGAGATGTATTGCTCCATATCTTTTCAGTGCTATCTGTTTGAAAAACTATTAAGGTTAATTTCATAAAACCTAGTGGAGAGGTGGAGGCAAAAGAAGAAAATAATAAAGTTTCTTGCTGATCTGGATAATTTTCACTGACCTCGGCAAAGATTGTTCCCTTCTAGTTTCATAAGTATTTACTTCCTGTATTTTGGTAATTAGTATCAGTTGATGTTTTAACATCAGTGATGAATAAATTAAACAGTGATCTCTGTGTCACTGTCAGTATAATCAAGAGAATCAGATATTACATTTGGATCGACGGGCCAAGCTTCGTCTCACTTTATTTTAGGTGTATAATGTAATCAGGAAATGGCTTATACTGCACTGCAAGCTATGCTCAATATGTGATTGAGTGCCTGATGGTGATTAATTGGTTATTAAGGTGGAAATTAAACTCACAGGGTTCTTAAAGGGTTTATTTCTGTCCTAAGCTCTGTTCTGCAGCATGTTGGGGTTGAAATTTGACAGATTAAGTAAAAACTTTTAGCTGTACTTTGTGGGTTGCCACACTTATAGGACTATAACACAAAACAAAAGTAGGATGTTCTTGACATATAAGCCACCTTATCCGAGTCTAAACACATATTTTATGTGGTGAAGAGCAGCATGAAGACCGAAAAGCCTCCAAAAGAAACAAGAAGTAAATATATTGGCAGAATACGCCTAGCAGGAGATCACTAAGGAAAGCATATGGCAATGTCTGTAGGTCACTAACTACAATTAAATATAAAATACAATGAAGTTTATTGATGCTCATTTTAACCAGTCAAATGTTACAATGAATACTACACTATCCTGGAGTAGAATAAGCAAACTGTTGCAGAGTTATTACACAGCCATGTGAAAAAGGAAGGTTTTCTAAAATAAATAAATAAATAAATATACCTGATGATTCAATAGCTTACAGAACCACCTTTACCAACAATAACTTAAAGTAATTGTTTTCTGTATGACTTTACCAGTCTCTTATGTTGTTGTAGAGGAATTTCTTTATGTTTCTTCAGCATTGAGGTTTGCGGGCATTCAATTTAATGCACAGCTCTCTTACAGACCCACCACAGGATTTTAATCAGGTTGAGGTCTGGACTTCGGACCACTGCAACACCTTGATTCTTTTGTTTTTCAGCCATTCTGTTGTAGATTTGCTGGTGTTCTTGGGATCATTGTCCTGTTGCATAACTCGGTTTCAGCCAAGTTTTAGTCGTTGGACAGATGGCCTCACATTTGCCTCTATAATACTTTGGTATAAAGCAGAGTTCATAGTCAACCCAATGACTGCATCAAATGTGGCACTGTGCATTATGGCCAAACATCTGCACTTTGGTCTTGTCTGTCCAATGGACATTGCTCCAGAAGTCTTGCGGTTTGCTCAGATGTAACTCTGCAAACCTAAGCTGTGCTTCCATGTTCTTTTTAGTTAGAAGAGGCTTTATCCTGGCAACCTTTCCAAACAAGTCATACATGTTCACTGATTTACTAACTATTCTGTCATAAACTTCAATACTGAACATGCTAACTGAGGCCTTTAGAATCTGAGATGTAGCTCTTTGGGAATTCCTCTGAACACAGCATGGTCTGACCTTGGGGTGAATTTGCTGGGAAATATTGTATTATATATTATTATGTATTATATATATTTGCAAATATTGTGGCATTATGTTAACACACATCTAAATGCTCCAGACCAGCAAACTACCAAACCTTCTGCTTTTACAGAGGTGGTCACACTTGCTGATGACCAGTTAATCAAGTGCATTTGATTAGCAATTCCTGGCTGCTACTTATCCTCTTAATTCCTATGGAAGCAGTAAGGGTGTACTTAGTTTTTTCCAGGGCTGCGTACAGTCCTGTGAAAACTTTTTCACATGAATGTGTATCTGTTGTGTCAAATCAAGTCTGAACTGGGTAAATTTTCAAATATAATTTGATCAGCAGCCGAAAAACTTTGATATTTTTAACAAAGAAATTGAAATTGTTACAATTTCACAATCCGTGCAATTCACCCTCAAAGAAATAGCTGACTTGTTAGTTATTAGTTTTCAAACACCTATTTGTGTTTATGGATCAGCATCTGCAGCATCTCTATTGTACTCACCCTCCACTGCTAATGGTAATCCCTCGTTCTTCAGACCGGCTGGAGTCTCTCGGGGAGGCCGTGGGTGTTAGCAAGCATGACGACACACCAACCTCTGTCTTACACTCCAAACCTACGTGGGAAATATTAAGCTACGTGTAAATCCTTGTCATCACCTCCCACCACAAAACACAAACATGCACACATTTTGAGATTATCAGTAGAACAAAACTCACTGTTAAAGCCAGAGGAGGTGTGGTTTATTCCGTCATGCTGCGTCTGATTCTGTGCATGGAGAAATGACAGAGGGGGTAAAATTAAATCCAAATAGACAGCACCAAAGGAACACAGAAAGAGTGATGCAACCTTTGCCAAAAATGAAGGACAGGAGCGAGAGCTCAATGAACATACACCATGACAAAACCACAGCAGGACCCTGACACCATCTGCTGTGAAAGTGCAAATGAAGATGTGCAAAGGTATGAAGTGGACTGGTGGGGGGGCCAAGTTTGACAAAGCTGATGAGTCACCCCTGGTGGAGCGCTGATATCTGCTTTACACAGCTTCTGTAATTCAGCGGGTTTTTTTTTCTGCCTGACCTTCTGAAAGCACAGAAAAGGCCTCCTGGAGAAAAACGGTTGCCTCACCAACCATTAACATCTGACCTGCTCATCATTTTAACCAAGAAAAATCTGCAGCTGTATTTTAAATCACTGTTCTGTTGACACATGACCATACATAATGAGTACTTAGCAGCTGATACATCAACACAGAAAACCATAAACACTGATAGATTTTTATATACTGTTGTTTATAAACTATGTACAGTCATGTGAAAAAGAAACTTTTCACAGGACTCTGCAGTCCTGTGAAAAATGAAGCACACCCTTACGGCCACCAAGGGTGGGTAAAGTGGCAGCCAGGTGCTGCACTTGATTAATTTATCATCAGCCAGTGTGACCACCTCTATAAAAGCAGAAGTGCTGGCAGTTTTCTGATCAGGAGCACACAGAAAAAGAGGAATTAGAAAAATACTGAATAAGTAAGGATTGTTTGAAAGGGTTCCCAGGAGAAAGCATCTTCTCTCTAAAAAAGAACACAGCAGCACAGCTCAGGTTTACACACTGACGTCTGAACAAACCACTAAACTTTCAGAACAATGTTCTTTAGCCAGATGAGACCAAAGTGCAGATGTTTGGCCATAATGCACAGCAATATGCTTGGCAGAACTAACACAGCATATCAGCACAAACACCTCAAGCACGGTGGTGGAGGGGTGATGATTTCGTCTTTTTTGAAGCTGCAGGACCTTGAACACCTTGCAGTCAATGAGTCCACCATGAAGTCCTCTGTATACCAACATATTTGAGAGTTGAATGTGAGGCCATCTGTCTGACAGCTAAAGCTTGGCTGAAATTAGGCCATGCAAAAAGGACAACAATCCCAAGCACAACAGAAAATCTACAACATAATGGCTAAAATATGTTGATATGATAGTCATACAGAAAACTTTCTTTTCACATGACTGTATACAGTACTTGGAGTAAATGTAGATTTTTGGACACCTAGAAATCAATCTGTAAGTTACTGACAGGTGTAGTGTTTACAGACTGTCATTTTCATATCCATCAAGGGTTGAACACTGAATTGTGGGATTTTTATTTTTTACAAAAAAATAGAGTAGGCTACATTCTATGGACATGACTAAATTCAATGTTGTGTGCTGTTTATCAGTCTGTCTGAGGAATAAACTGCAGTGAGAAATTTCAGGAAAAAAGTAAATATAAAGCACTAAGCTCAGTTCCTAATTATTTTGTTTTTTCATTCAAAAACTACTAATAGGATTAGCATGCCCACAGCTTGGATGCCTGGGTATGATGCTGCTGTTAATATGAGCATTTGCTAAAGTGTTTAATTTGATTAAATCTTCCAGATGAGCATGGACCATAGTTAAAGAATCACTGATGAAATACATTAACCAGCCTACATACATCTTCTTATATTTCATTTGCTCTGCTTGAAACATGTGAACTGTTGCCAGAGGCTTCTTATCTGACATTAAGAAGCCTCAATAACATTTAAAATCACCAATCTGCATGACACAATAAAAGTGAAGACAGGATAACTCTCCCAGTCAAAGTGGTACAACAGAGCTAATAAAAGGGACAGAGAGCTGTCAGTCTAGCTCAGTCTGTACTTGCAGAGTTTTTAAGATTTTGTTCCACTTTAACAACCAGTTAATCAGCATCAGGCACTTAATCACATATTGGGCATATCGTGTAGTGCAATATAAGACGTTAACTGATTATATAAGAGCCTTTAAGTGTGATAAAACTTGGTCATTAAACATTAATCATAATGTAATATCTGGTTTGCCCATTAAAGCTTCTGAAATTTTAGTTCAATTTAGGCAGAGAGACTAATCCATGCTAATGAGCGCTGGTGCTCTGATTATGAAACAGTGACCAAACAGCAGTTTTTAGTCAGCGGCCACAGTTTCCAAACAGAAGGCATCAGGTCAGAAGTTTGACCAGGAGCACGCTCGTCTTTTTTTCCTAACATTAACACTGTTGTGCACCATAACTTTGTACCCCAGGCTCAGACAGACAGCGCAGAGTTCTTCTGTAACGTTCTGATGTGTTTGACAGAGAAAATTATGTGCCATTGTGTACCTGCAAAAAATTCCTTGAAAACAATGGGGCTTCTTGGGTCTGTGTGATCTAATTTTTAATTTCGCAGATCCAGCTCACATTGCAGACACAATTACAAGTGTGTCTTAGAGTGTCTTCTAACCACAGCTCATCAGAACTCCAAGCCACCTTTCTGCAACAAACAACCTCTATCCAGGAAGATGAGAAACATCATACTAAGGCATCACCTCCTGAAACACGCTTCCTCCAAGCAGCCAGGGGTTGGGAAATGAGGGTCGCCCTAAATAAAAAAAAAAAACAAAAACTTGCCTTCCCATCTGAAATTGCAGTCACCAACCTGTGTCCAAATCTGGTTCTCTGGTCCAGTTCCTGCCACTATATCCTCATCATTGAATTACAGTCCCTTGGGAGGATGCTATCAAGAAGGCCTTTGAAAGGAAGAAACTGGTATGCAGATTTGGCAGTTGAGGCAGAGGCCCAGGGTTGGAAAGTGAAGGTGCGTCCAGCAGAGGTGGGCTGTAAGGGCTTCATAGCCAGCTCCACTGTAAGGCTGCTGAAGGAGATGGGAGCATCAGAGGGCAGGCCCAGCATAAGCTAATCAAAGAGCTTGCCACTGTTTCTGAAAGATGCAGTCACTGGCTACGGCTGAAGCGGAAGCAGACAGTGTGTTCTGCCAAATGACCTGTGGTCACCATGCGACACACACCCATGTCTGATCAGCCTGGGGTGGACCTGGATTGGCTGCGCGTGTTTTGTGGCAAATAGTCGAAACCCACTATGAAGCTGGAGGTGCACAACTGATGATGGGTCGCAATGGTGATAACATCACCACATGGTCAGCAGCTGACTTACCTCCAGAAGGGTACTGTCAACCCACCTAAGGCAAGTGCAGTGCTGTATCAGTGGGGACTGCAACACCTAGTGCTATTAAAAAAACAAGTGGACAGGAAAGGACTTCTTTCTAGGAATTAAAAAGTGACACAAATGCTGGCTGAGGACGCTATCTGAAGGGAGGAGTGGCCAAATTAAAATCAGGTTTGGTTTTTGATATTTGTGGGAGAAGGTCTGGAACTTTATGATGCATCGTAATTACTACATATATACATATATTACACATATTACAGACATATAAGACTTATGCACTAATCTAAAATAATTTTCATCATCTTGTAGATATCTTAAAGATAAACAAAATGAAAATAATGCAAACATCCAGTGAAGTCCATAAGTTGTGGAACAATGACACATTGTAAACTCTGTATTTACAAACTGTATTGTTAAGTTTGGTTAATTTCTCATATGAATTACATAATACCAGAATATAAACACTAAGAGTAAGTGATGATTACTTAAACTAGTCTAACTATGTGTTAAACTAGGCTTAATAGATTAACTATAAAAACTTTTAAGTTAAGATTTTGTGTCACAGTCCCTGGTTTTGGTCCTGCGATTTTGAGTTTCTTTGCAGTTTGTGGATTTGTTGTTATGTTTCAGTGTTTTCTGGTTTGTTTCACTGCCATTATAGCTCTAAGTCATTTGTTATGTTAAATTTGAGATTTTCTGTGTTCTTTATTATTCTAAGTAAACTGTGAGTCTTTAGTTCCTCTTTACCTTTATTGACATTCTTATGATGGCCTTTACTTTTGATTGAGTTTCTTGCTGTTTTTACTTTGTGGTTTCTAGTGATAGTTCAGTTGTATGATATCTTGTGTTCTGGTTCTATCATTTGTAGTAGGAGTGGTAGCTGTGTAGTAATCACCTTCCCTGTGCTTCTGAATGTGCTCCCCTCTGTCTTGTTCCTGTGTTTATGCCTTAGTTCCTTTGTGTTTCCTTGTCTCATACATCTTGTTAAGTCTTAGCATCCATGTCTCTGTTAGTTTTATTTGGTCAGCTCCTGTTTTTAATTTAAGGGGTTGGTTTTTTTGTGTCCTGTGTTTGTTTTGCTTCTTGTCTGTCTTCCCTGATTGTCCTCATTGTCTTCTTTCATCTGTGTCTCATCCCCCTCCTGACTGTCATTCCTTAATCAGTCCTCTGTGGATAAACAGTCCTGTTTTCCCTTTAGTCTTTATCACAGCTTCTGTTTTCTTTCCTTCCTTCCTTCCTTCCTGTGTGTTACCTGCCTGTGTTTTTGGATTTCTGTTTATTTCACCCTTTGGACTTTGTTACTGCCTGAATGAAAGGCTCCTCTTTTGTTGAAAGTCCCCCTGCAGTGTCCTGCATTACGGTCCTCTCCACATTCACTTTGAAATGTTGTGCTCTTGCAGTATTTCCAGAGATTTTTATTTTCCCTGACTAAAAGCACAACATTCTCCAAAAGCAAACAGATAAAGGAGAAAACGTTAAATATCACTGTATGTATCTCACTTGAGGTAAACACTTCATAGCCAGTTCTGTGCTTATAAATTGACTTTAAAGTTTTTTTCATATAAGTGAGATTCAGGAGTAAAGTAAAGGTATGGAGTAAATAATGACTTAACATATGATGTAGAAAAAAATAAGCAAGGATTTAGACTATTGCTGCTTTTGTGAAACCTTGTGAATGACTGATTTGTTTTCTGCACACCTTCTCACAAGTTAGGTATTGTCATCACTTATGTAAAACTGGGGTCTTTTCATACCACATTTGCATTACTGGTAATAAAATTGCTTTACAAAAACTGTTGGTGCCGTGTGCACTCTCTAATGATTTGAAATCTGATTAAAAATCTTGAAAACAGAAACAGTGCATACATTACTAATTACAGTTAAACACTGAATATCACTGTGAACTCACTGGCATATTCTGAACATGTTTGTCTACATCTTATATCCAAACAATGCCAAGTGTCAATTTTTGTAATATCTGAATGAAGACCTGGAGAAGTATATAGAATTACTGGCCACTTCATTAGATACACCTTGCTAGGACCAGATGGGACTTCCTTCTATCTTCAGAACTGCCTTAATTCTTCACGGCCTAGATTTAACAAGGTGCTGGAAACATTCCTCAGAAATTTTGGTACATATTGAAATAACAGCATCACACAGTTGCTGCAGAATCGTCAGCTGCACATCCATGATACGACTCCTCTGTTCTATCACTTCCCAAAGGTGCTCTATTAAATTGAGACCTGGTGACTGTGGAGGCTATTTAAGTACAATGAACTCATTGTCATGTTCAAGAAGCCAGTTTGAGTTTATCTGAGCTTTGTGACATGGTATCCTGCAGGAAGCAGCCATCAGAAGATGGGTGCACTGTGCACATAAAGGTATGGACATGGTCAGCGACAATACTCAGGTAGGCTGTAGCATTTAAATGATTCTCCTTTTGTACTAAGGGGCCCAAAATATGCCAAGAAAATATCCCCCACACCATTACAATGCCACTACCAGCCTGAACCTTTGATTCAGGCAGGATGGATCCATGCTTTAATGTCACTTACACCATATTCTGACCCTACCATCTGAACGTTGCAGAAGAAATTGTGACTCATCAGACTAGGCAGCGGTTTGTCCAGTCTTCTATTGTCCAATTTGGTGAGGCCCGTGTGAATTGTAGCCTCATTTTCCTGCTACTATTGGACAGGAGTGGCACCCCGTGTGGTCTTCTGCTGGTGTACCCCATTTGCTTCTAGGTTCAACATGTTGTGCAGTCAGACATGCTCTTCTGCATACCTTGCTTTTATCATTCAAAGCAATCTGACCATTCTCTTCTGACCTCTGGCATCCACAAGGCATTATCTCCCAGAGAACTAATGCTCACTGGATGTTTTCTCTTTTTCGGGCCATTCACTGTAAACACTAGACATGGTTGTGCAGGACAATCTCCATAGATCAGCAGTTTCTGAAATACTCACACCAGCCCAGCTGGTGCCGACAACCACTACTTAAATTACCTTTCTTCTCCATTCTAAAGCTCAGCTGGAACTGCAGCAGGTCATCGTGTCCACATGCCTAGATGAACCATAAGCTGCTATATGATTGGCTGATTAAACAGGTGTACCTATTGTAGTGGCCGGTGAGTTCCTCGCACCATTAATGAAAAGCCATATGATCCAAAAGTGTGTGATATTTTGTTGAGTTCATCAAGTGGATATCTTTCTTCTTTCTTTCGTGAACATCAGGCACGACTTTTTGAGCAATCCTTCTAATAACCAGACAAACCGAATCAATCATGTAACCTTCTTGGAGGAAGTAAAAATACAGAGTGAAAAACTATTTATTGATGATATGATTTTGTAAGAAGTAAACTTTTGTCCCACATCAGTGGAAATACAAAATACAGTTGATTTTTTTTGTTCTGTTTTTGATGTTTGGAATGTTATGTTTCAGAAAATGTTGATTTGTTGTAATAGTCCATGGCCACTTAAAAATCAAACGTTTCTATACATCTAATTCTGAGATATTAACTTTTCCCAGTTTTGGTGCTCCCCAGACATAAAATGCAACACTTTAATAAACACTTTAATAAACTCATCAGCCACTACATTAGGTAAACCTGTTCAATGGCTTGCTAATATAAATACTTCATCAGCATGGCAACAGCTCAATGTATTTAGACGACACAGTCAAAACAACCTGCTGAAGTTCAAATAAAGCATCAGAATGAGGAAGAAAGGTGATTTAAGTGATGTTGAAAGTGAAATTTTTGTTAGCGTTAGTCTGAGTATTTCAGAAACCACTGCTCTACTGGGAGTTTCCCACACAACCCTCTTTAGAGTTTACAGATAATTGTTTGAAAAATAGAAAATATCCAGTGAACAGGCAGTTTTCTATGAGAAAATGCCTTGTTGATTCCAGAGGTCACAGGAAAATGGCCAGACTGCTTCCAGCTGAAGGGAACAGTAACTCAAATAACCACTTGTCTCAACCAACTTACGCAGAAGAACATCTCTAAATGCACAACACATCAAACCTTGAAGCAGATGGGCTACACCAGCAGAAGACCACACCAGGTGCCACTCCTGTCTGATAACAGCAGCAAGCTACAATTCACAAAACTGCACAATAGAAGATTGTAGAAGTATTTGGTGGTCTGACGAGTCTCAATTTTTGCTCCAAAATTTGGATGGTAGGGTCAGAATTTGGCATAACATGAAAACATGGATCCATCCTGTCTCATATCAACAGTTCAGGCTGCTAGTGGTGGTGTAATGTACACTTTGGGCCTCTTGTGCCAAATCAGTATCATTTAAATACCACAGAATACCTGAGTATTGCTGCTGACCATGTCAAGCCTTTTGACCATGGTGTACCATCTTCTGATGGTTGCTTCCAGCAGGATAACACGCCATGTCACAAAGCTCAGATCATCTCAAACTGCTTTCTTGAACATGACACTGACTTCCCTGTACTCAAATGGCCTCCACAGTCAACAGATCTCAATCCAATAGAGCACCCCTGGAATGTAGTGGAACAGGAGATTAGCATCATGGATGTGCAGCTGACAAATCTGCAGCAACTGTGATGCTGTCATGTCAATTTGGACCAAAATCTCTGAAGAATGTTTCCAGCACCTTGTTGAATCTAGGCCGTGAAGAATTATCCAATTCTGAAGGCAAAAGGGGGGCCAACCTGTTAGCAAGGTGTATCTAATGAAGTGGTCAGTGGGTCTATATAAACCGTATGAAAATGTATCTCAATGTGTGAATTATTACAAAAATTTTAAATGACCTGTTTTCATGAAAAAAAATGCATTTGAACAGACAGACTTCTGGGTGCAGGTCATTGTGTTTCAGGGCCTGAGTAACAGAGGTACTTTATCATGAAGTTTCACATTTCTGCTGCAAAAACAGAATCAGCACAGAAAATAAGGAAAGCTAGAAAATGAAAACAACAGGGTTCTCGCAGCTTTGCATTGTTAATAATTACAGCGCATATATGTAGTGGTGGGATAACTGGAAAGCCCCCCCCTCAAACCAAAATAAAAACTCAGAAAATCTGTGAAAATTTTGATACAAAAAGTGCTGGACTGTTGAGGTACAAGTAGCAACTAGGTGGATGAAGGTAAACATCTGGTTGAATGTAAGAAAATTTTTAATGGTGCAAATATGTGTCTCTTTTTTGCAAACATTTAATTTTCAATTTAGGAAAAGGCCGTAAGTGTTTGTCACAGACTGTACTGTATATGAAAAATGTACCTAACCTAGGGGTCTGACATGTGAAAACGTGCCTTAAATCTGCATTGTTAGTAATGGCCACTCCTCTGACTTCTCTACATAAGGACTACTTTCACTTTTACTTCTGGTACATTTGACTGATAATGTTTGTGTACTATACTGAGTGGTTTTGAGGGCTGGGGGAAAAAAGAAAAACACCATTCATCATTAAAACCAAGCAGACAGCTGCACGCTCTTACACTCACTTGTGACTGCACGTGTAGCTGATCAGGGGAAACAGCTCTCTCCTCCATGTTTGGACCATTGCACTGTGACAGTGAGGCTCCCTGAACAGGTGTGTTGGGGATTAAATCAAATGCAGACATCTCTGAAAAAAACAGCAGCCAAAACAAGATGAAAAGATCAAAGAAATGAGATTAAAAAACAGAAAATACTCTAACAGTAGTATATTAGCAACTATGCATGTAATTTACTGTATATTTCCAACAAGGTGCGGCTCATTGCATATGAACAGAGACCTGAATATCAGTATTCTATGAGTTCCAAACCAACTTAAAAAAAAGCACATGAGAAGGGATGTAACCAAGAACTGAGTTTGTCCCACTCTAAATACGCTATATGGACAAAAGTTTTGGACTGCACCTCTTAATAAATGAATTCAGGTGTTTCATTCAGTCCCACTGTCATGTGATTAGAAGCAAGCACCATGCAATGCAACCATTCTTTCACAAATATCTGTGAAAGAATGGGTCACTCTAAAGAGGTCAGTGAATTCCTGAGTGGTACTACAATAGGATGCCACCATTACAACAAGTCATTTCATGAAAGTTGCCCAGTGTTGAGGCCCACAGTGCAGAAATGTTACCAACACTCTGCTGTCTCAATAACTGCAGAGTTGCAAAACCTCCTCTGGCATTAACATCAGCACAAAAACTGTGTGTCGGGAGCTTCATGACAGGTGTTTCCATGGCTGAGCAATTGCATGCAAGCCTTACATAACCAAGCACAATGCCAAATGTCAGATAGAACGGTGTAAAGCACGCCACCACTACACTCTGGAGCAGTGGAAACATGTTCTGTGGAGTGATGATTGATGGATGAATCTGGGTTTGGTGAATGCCAGGAAAACATTACCTTCCTGACAGCACTGTGCCAAAAGTAAAGTTTGGTGGAGGAGGGATATGCTATGGGGTGGTTTTTCTGGGGTTGGCCTGGGCCCCTTAGCTCCAATGAAGGGAAATCTTAATAGCTCAGCTTTCCAAGACAATTTGGATAATTCTGTTTCCAACTTTGCGGCAACCATTTGAGGAAGGCCCTTTCTTGTTCCAGCACAACTGTGTCCCAGGGCATAGAGCAATTTCTATAAAAGCATGTTTGGATGAGTTTGGTGCGGAAGAACCTGACTGGCCTGCACAGAGCTCTGACCTCAATGGGCAAACATTCCCACAGACACACTCCAAAATCTTGCAGAAAACCTTCCCAGAAGAGTGGAAGCTGTTACAGCTGCAAAGGGGGGACCAACTCCATATTAACGCCTGTGGATTTAAAATGGGATGCCATAAAAGCTCCTGCAGATGTAATGTGCAGATGGACTTACAATACTTTTGTCTATATAGTGTATGTGTTTAAAGAAATGAATGAATAGATATGGTTTCTTTAGTTACAGTGAGGACATGTCTCTTCACTTGAGACTGTAAACAGGTGTCCCCGGTGCTTATTTTAAATATGTGATCTGCATTCAAGTAGGAGGCGAAATCAAAAACTTATGGAAGTAAACTTTAAAGTCAGAAATGTACGTGAAAAGGAAAACTGAAGTAACTACTCCAGGGCTTCAAGAAGCAATAGTAGGTTTAGGTAAAGTGGTACTTATTAAAAGTGAGACTCCAACAGCTCTTGCCTACACCCACAGCCAGACACACACCTTTGCCTCCCTGCTGCTGCTGCTGCTGCTGCTGGGGGCTCTCCGGCTTTGATGCTCTCTGGATCTCAGCATCTTCTCCGGTTTTCTCAATGAGCACTGGTTCGGTTGTCATGGCTACCGGGGATAGTCCTCCCTCCTCATCAGAACTCCGGGGATCATCTTCCTCCTCCTCCTCCTCCTCTTCCTCGTTCTCCTCCCGTTCCTCTTCTTCGCTGGCTGTTTCCATTGGCTCATTCTCCTGGACCGAAGGCGACGGCGGCTGCAAGGGCAGATAAAGTTGTATTATAAAATATGTCCGCTATGCAAAAAAAAGAAACAAGGGGAGGGAAGTGAAGTGGATGTGCGCTGCTTTCGACATGAGTTTAACATAAGTTATGAATTGGGATTGGCTCGCTGGGAGTTCTGAGGTTTTTAACGGCGTGTTGGGTCACACCTCCCACTTAGAGAAAGGCATCAGGAAGAAGGACAGCCGCCTGCTGTGACCGAGTCAAGTTTGCAGCCGCAGGGCAGAAAGAGAGGGAGGAGAGCGCAGGAATGACAC
>VUQH01008169.1:6915-21666 GCA_015106775.1 Etroplus canarensis
GCAGAAGAGGGCAGATGAGGATACCTGGAGAGTGAGACAGAAAGGCAAAGGACAGAGGGTCTTCTAATTCCTGAATGAAAAAAGGATTCCGTAGGACATCTTGTCAAAAAGCTCCGATTTTTACTGTAGATGGCAGTGTGGACTCTTTCTTGGACTTTTGATGTGTCTTAGCTGCTGTTGACCTTTCGGTTGTAGCTTGCAAATCTCTTACAACATGGCTATGCTCTCATTCTGGGTATTTAGACCTACAGTCACTTTGCAGTGTTCCTCAAACACCCAAATTATTTACTTTACAGCACATAAGCCCCATAGCCACCGGCTCACTCAAGCTTCACACTCACCAGCTGTTTCACAAGTCAGTGACCACTTTCACAGCTATTTAACCTTATTTTTAGCCCTTTGTCATCAGCCAGAGTGACACAGTGCATACACGTAGCCTCAAGAGAACAGATGATGCCAGGTCCTGCTTAAGGGCCAAACAAGTCCCTGCACCTCCCTGGTGTTGTTGTGCAATAACCCCACCTTACCCTCAAACTGTGGCCAAGTGTTTTATGCCTTACACTTTGCGAACTGTGAATGTGTGAAGTAAATTAGGTTTTTAAATACCCTGTTATGTAGCTTCTCTGTGATGGTTTGGGTAAATGTGAAAATACTGTATGTTTTATCTCATTAAGGAGTTTCTTGTTTTATGAGTGAATGAAAGCAAGCTGGGACACAATCCTAGTCAATTACTGGAGTGAAGATGATGAAATACTTTCATGGTTTATCAGATGAAGGTACTTAAAGTAATAACCCTTGATTTTTTTATACTAATTTCACAAAATCATTTGAAGGATTAAGCACTTTAATGTGTGCCTTGCCATGTCAAGTTTCTAGTCATGTTTCCCCAGGAAAGCCAATAGCCTGAGTGGCAAAATCAACAACAATAAGGTTTAGCTCAAAGCCTCTTAAATATTCACTGTGTTTAACAAGAGTCCTGTATGGGCCATATTTATTTGGCTTATGAGGTCTAGTGTAACCATTTATTTATTTTTTTATGTGTATTTATTTGTGTGTTGTTCAAAGCTTGTGATGGGAATATTGTTTACTGTTGGAAATGGACATATCTGCTATATCAGTGTCTCTGAGGATTTACACAGTGGTTGGCCTGAGCTGCTGCTGTGTTGTGGGCCTAAATTGAACACCTTCAAAATAAAGTGGCAACGAAGTGTTTGTCATCGAATTCATAACAAAGTTAACCATGTGTGCCCTTGACTTACAAAAGAGAGATGTTTTGTTAAACAGTTCATTCATAAATGGTGGCTGTTGAACTTTAAGATAACATTACTTTCTTCCAAAAATGATATCTAAATATTTGGACAAATATTCAAAGTTTGCATGTATTATCCAGCTCTGGTTTCTTTTACACTTTGTAACAGTGGCCTTAGTTTAATGGAATAAAACAAACTAAATGTGTGTATCATTTTTTAAAATCAGTTATTTGGCTCCTAGCAATGATGAATAACCACTTCTTTGCCCACATAAATGTCAAATAAGTTTTCCAGGTGATTTTCTTTCTTATTTCTTTATCTT
Organism: Etroplus canarensis; assembly: GCA_015106775.1. Classification (NCBI taxonomy): domain Eukaryota; kingdom Metazoa; phylum Chordata; class Actinopteri; order Cichliformes; family Cichlidae; genus Etroplus; species Etroplus canarensis. Next base: position 8,488 of record VUQH01008169.1, read on the forward strand.
TTTCACGCTATTGCAATATTGTTAGTATATCCAGTTTCGTTTTTCTTTGCAATATATCATAGTTAGTGTTACATTATTTTTTCCTGATGTTTTATAAATGCTTCCCTTGATCCTCTTTATTAGTTTAGGATGTTTTTTTCAACTGTGTTGACAGAAGTGATATACAGTGAGATGTGTGCCAGTGACTTTGTTCTTAAGTAATGAAAAAATGTGAATGTTAGACTTAATGAAGGAAGAGTATTGTTATATTATAAACCTCAGCGTGTGCACATTTTGAAGCCAATCACACTCTGTAGAAACCACCAATCCAAACTCATCTGTGAACTCGTGAATAATTAACGTTATTGGTTTATAAGGGCAAATGTTTCACAGCCATTCTGAAAGATACATGTTCCTTGTGCCAAGTTGCTAATGTTTATTTTTGATCTTTTTTTAAATTGTTTTCTAAATTTTTTTTAACCCTTGTGCTATCACTAAATCACTACTGTAGTAATACCAAGTACAGTATGTAAGCCACTGTAATTGCATTTTGTGTTATCGTTGTATTGTCATTATTGTAAACTGTTGTTGCCATGTAAACATTCCAATTTTCTATAAAGTATTTAATAAGTATCTATAATTGTGTCTGCCTGCTTTTTCTCCCACTATAATATAACAGTGTTGTCATTTCACCCAGTTTAATGCAAGCATGCAAATTATCTCCAATTCTGTTTAACTCAGGTAAGGTAAGAAAATACTTTAATGGTCTCAGGGTGGGGACATTTGAAATGTTACAGTGGCAAGTAAAGGGATGGCAGTAGACCAGTATTAAAAATAACATTCACTTTCACTGTATGAGGGTAACACTGCAACATAAAGTCTAAATTGACTTTTTTTTTTTTTAAATCATCTTGGTAAACTGGAATCAGTGCTGAACTCACAGAAAAATTCTGCCCATCTCTTTATGTAGTTTTAGCTATGAGCTGCAGGGAAGCCATTAACAACAAACAATAACTGCCTAAATATGATTTTGAGCTTATAAATTATGTTAATTGTATGGGTAAGATCTGAAGTCAGAGAAAAAAAAATTACATTCTAAATTTGTTCTCTACATCAACAAATTGGCATCTAAAAATTCTCATATTCCCAGCTGTCATGCAGATTGTTCTGCTGTTGAGTTCAGAATTGCTTCAACCAAAGTATTGGAACAACAGTGCAACAGATTATTTGTTATTTGTGTGTGACGTCAAAAGATTGACATGAGAAGAAAGATCAGAGTTTAAGCTTTTATTCCCTGGTTTTAACATCTTAGCATGTCAAACAACAGAACACAACACATATTGTAACACACCACCCAGTTTTTCAAGTGAGTTAAAGTACTGGAACGGCATGTTTTCAGATGAATTTAAGTAAATGAATAAATAAATAAAAATTAGTATTTGGTTTCATAGCCCTAACTGATCAAGTCTATGACCTGTCCACCCATTTTGTTGTTTCTTCATTGGTTATGTCTTTTTACCACAGCATCTTTTAATTGTCTGTTTTGCAGGGTTTTGCCCTTAAGTCTTCCCTTCAAGAGATTAAATGCATGTTCAGCTAGGTTAATAGCTTTGATTTTTCCTTGAAGTCCTTTGTTGAGATGGCAGTATGTTTTGGTTAATAACAAAATTGCTCTTGAATAGTTTGGATATATTTTCCCATAAACTGGCAAACAATAGGTTTCTGTAGACTTGTGTGTTAGTTCTGCTACATGAGTTAGATTGCCAATAAAATTGACTCAGCCTGTTCCAGAAGCTGCCATGCAAGTCTAAGCCATGATACAACCTCTACCATGCTTCACAGATGAGCTTTTGTATTTAACATGTCTTGATGTGATACCAGGGAATAAAAGCTAAAACGCTGATCTGATATTTATCTTTTGATGAAGACCACAAAGAAGGTTCATGGATGTAGTGAAGGAGGACATGCAGAGGGTTGGTGTGAGGGAAGAGGATGCAAGGGATAGGCTGAGATGGAGGCAGATGATCCGCTGTGGCGACCCCTAACGGGTGCAGCCGAAAGAAGAAGCTGTCACACACATCTCCTCAGTGCACAGCAAAAAACAAATGAACTGACCTTGCTGTCCCAGTACTGTTGTAGGGGACTGTACCTGAGCCTGTACACATAATCCAAAAAATAATAAATTAGGTCATGCCACTTGTCTTATCATAAACGTGCCACACAAATGTAAATTTTCTTCATACTCAAAGAATTTTATACATGTAGCATGCTTTAATATTCCATATTGCATCTTCCTAAAGGGGCACCTCTTTAATTGTGTTTTGCCCATTTAGAAACATTATGTGCTTGCATGTCCTATGATACAAAATATAATGTGTTTTATTTCATCAAGTTCGGTGCATGGAAGCAGAGGACAGGGACCTCAGCATGTGGTGCTGAGGTCCCCTGGACAACATGGTGTTCTTTTATGTTCAAGCCGAGGTATTGAATTTCATTTCTGAAGGCACCTGGAGCCACATATCAGGGAGGAAGCTATCATATTTCAAACCATAACTTCCTTGCAGTAAGTAATTTAAAAAAAAAAAAAAAAGTTGGTCCTTTATGAACACTGATATTTGAGGCAAAATTAACTGAATGGAGCTGGTATTAAAAAGTGTGAGGAGACAGCTGCTCAGTCTGAGCATGTGCACCTCTCGCAGGGTGTGTAACACACTGAGTACCCGGAACACAACCATAATGGTGCCACTGATTAGCTGGAGCCCTTCACCTTTACTGTTGTTTTACTGCCCTTCCCCGCCTACACCCATTCACACTCCAAGTCCAAAGATCGCTGCACTGTTTACACAAGCTTTGAGCTGTTAGGTACCGGGGGCTCTTCCTGCATGAACCTGAAACCTCTTCTGTAGGCGCTTCTCTCACCATTGCAACAGTTCACTTGTTGTTCATGTTGTCTTTCATCCAGCTGAAGGCCTCAGTTGAACCCGTTATCTCTGTTTGGGACTAGCTTGGTACCTGACCTTCCTTATAAGTCATAGACATGGGACTGGATTTACCTTATCAAAGACGGAAGTAAAAGGAGAGTTGAAACCTTTAGCATTTTCCCTCTCTTTCATTTGAACTTGTGTCTGTATGTGAGCAGAACCAAAAGGACAATAAATCATATTTTTGTGAGGTATGTGGCTGAATTTTATTTATTTTCAGACTCTGGAAAACTATTTTATATCTTGGATTTTATTAACAATTATCACAAACCAGCTCACATTCTGAACCCTTTAACATGTGACATAGATTTCAGGCCTAATCATAAACAGAGTTCATATTTTTGTGAGTGAGAGAAGAACAATATGGTAAAACATGCCAAACAGAGAGTATTGACTTCTTTCGTTGCTTAGAGATGCTTTTGTTTTAATTTAACTGTACACAAATTAGGTAGTTTTAAAAAAAATGTAGGCAGTGTGTTATTTCTACATTTTTATGAATTTCACTGAGGATTTTTTTCTATTCCCAATGTTTAATTTAGAAACCTATTCCCACTAAGATTGGGATTTGTCTGTATATTATACTGAAGGCTTGTGATTAGGATGAACTTTCATTTTATGTTTACAGCTTCGGAGCACAGGTTAAGTCTGGGTGGTGATGTACATATTCACTAATATCTATCTATCTATCTATCTATCTATCTATCTATCTATCTATCTATCTATCTATCTATCTATCTATCTATCTATCTATCTATCTATCTATCTATCTATCTATCTATCTATCTATCTATCTATCCTCTGAATCATTATTTTTGTTATTTTGCAGCTCTTTCCCTCATCTCATCTCACCTTCATGACTATATTTGACCAGGTCTATCACATGTCAACAGCCCTTGAATAGATTTTACACTCATACATAACCTTCCATAAATTAACTGGTATCCTCTTGCTTTTGCTGCCACAGTTTCCCCTTTTGGATTAAGTATAAATTTGCAGTTTCTCTAGGTTGTGAAATATGGTGAAACTAATCTAAAGATGGGATCTGTAGTTTCATACTTTGGCCAGTTGTGTGGAACAGAGAAAAAAGAAGGTGAGCTCTGATGTATGCAAACTTTGCTTTATATTACTGTATTGCTTTTTGCATATTTTTACCTACTGTTTGTGATCAAAATGTCATTGGACTAATTGCATGGATACTTTTGCATAAAGTCTACTTGGCTGCAATTAATTTAAGACAGACATGTATTTTCCTAGTGCTGCTGTAACATAACATAAGCCCTTTCTTGTGCTAAATGTTTTACTTTCTCACAGAGGAGGAGAGATGCTTGCGAGCTAATGACAGAACTTTCAACCTATCTTATCAGTATGCTGTAAGTATATAAAGGAATCTTATTGAGGAAATTTGGCATTTAACAAGAATCAAAGAGATCATTTTACAGGATGCTTTACGGATGTGTAAAGCATAGATTAAACCCTCAGTTTAGTATTTTGCTACTTTGATTCTGATTATTTGGTCACACAAAATCTTAAATGTTGCAAAGACACCTCTCTGCTCTTAGCCCTAAATGAACATAATGTTGTGTGTATTTGTATGTTAAGCCCATTTGAGCCACAGCATGAATTCTAACAATGCAATAAACAGTTTTTGAGAAGAGAAGATCATTTAAAGGAGATTATGAGTGCAATTCCACAAATTTAGATGTACACTTGGTTGTTTTGTTGTGGAACAGGATCAGGCCTTTTAGAGTTTTTATTCTGACAATGTCAGAGTGTTTGGTGCCACTGTGTTCTGTCCTTAAAAAATGTGCATTCATATTAATGTAAAAATCTGTCATGCAACATGTTCATCTGTCAGTTTCCTTTATTTCAGAACAATGCCATCAAGACCTCCAAATACAACATCTTCACCTTCCTGCCGCTTAATCTTTTTGAGCAGTTCAGGAGGCTCGCTAATGCCTACTTCCTCTTCCTCCTTATCCTGCAGGTAGAAATGATTTTCTTGTTTTGTTTCTCAGCATCTAATGATGCCATTCTTGTCAGCATGAATTGTATGGTGCTGAATATTTTACATGTAGCAGATTGCTGTGTATATACTTATGAGACTACAAATACCTGTTGCTGCCCCCCTCACCCTGAATTGGATAAGGAAAAGTAACTGACTAGACGGACGTCTTTTTTCAAACTAACAATTTTCAAACAAACGTTCACCAGTAGTACCATAAATTAATGTTTTTGCAAATGTTATCTCTGTCCCTAAGTAATGAGCTTTAAATTTATTTAGCTTAAATTTAAATGATCAAAGTATTAAAACACTGTGTGTGTGTGTGTGTGTGTGTGTGTGTGTGTGCGTGCGTGTGTGTTTTGACAGCTAATCCCACAAATCTCCTCTCTCTCATGGTTCACCACAGCTGTCCCCTTGATTATTGTGCTGTCTATAACAGCAGCCAAAGATGCCAGTGATGACATAGTAAGCTGAAATTGCAAAAACATAAAACAGAATTAAACTCTTCCGAAATGAAAGAAGAATCTCATTCAATATTAAATGAAAAAATAGGGAACTAAAATCAGATTTGTAAGCAAGCAATGTTTTCTCTTCTGTTAACTGAGCAGAACAGACACAAATGTGATAGACAAGTGAATAATCGCAAGACGGACGTCCTCATAGATGGCCAGTAAGTCTTTTGAAATACAAATAAAGAGACAATGTTTATTGTGAACTGCCAAGCAGCCTGTGGAGAGTTTTCTGTGTTTTATGTGTTTTTTCCCCCTCTGACAGACTAAAAAATGAAAAATGGATGAATGTTCAGGTTGGGGACATAATCAAACTGGAGAATAATGAATTTGTCACAGTAAGTATGGGGAGGCTGCACTAAAAATTAAAAGGGAACGCAAGGGAAAGTGATTCAGTTCAAAACACTGTTACAGCTTACAGCACTGTATTTAATGCTTTCATCTCTTAGGCAGACCTTCTGTTGCTCTCCAGCAGTGAGCCTCTGAATTTGGTGTATGTAGAAACAGCTGAATTAGACGGGTGAGTTTGCAGCAGTGTAGTGTTTCTTTGAACGTTTGATTGAAAGCTAACCTCTCACAGTGTCTTAAATTTCCCGTATCCTTCTCATTTCCTCTTTCTGTTCTCCAGAGAAACCAATCTGAAGGTGAAACAGGCTTTGACTGTAACTGGAGAGTTGGGAGACAACATTGATGCACTGGCTGCATTTAATGGTGAGAAGATGGATGAAACAACACACAACAGATACTCAGATTTTAAAAAGTAAACTCTGGTTGCTTCACAAAGCACTACAGTAGGAAAGAAAAGAAACTCAGTCAGCTGGGAGTTTTGTGATTAACTATGTATAAAATAATGTAAACCAAATAAGACAGACCTCTAAAACACAATGATGACCTCGACATTTCAAAGTGACAAAATATAAAGAAACTGAACGCATTTGGGAGCAGCAAAAGTTTTTGTTGAGAGCCCTCAGTACCAAATTTAGATACCAAAATTCTCTTACCAGCCATTTTATTAGGTACACTTGTTCACCTGCTCCTGAACTGAAACATTTAACTCAAGGAGCTCAATACATGCAGAGAACCTGCTGAAGTTCAAACTGAGCAACAGAACATGGAAGAAAGGTGATTTACGTGACTTTGAACATGGCATGGTTGTTGGTGCCGGGCAGAGTGGTGTGGGTATTTCAGAAACTGCACAACCATCTCTTTACAGAGACTAGTCTAAAAAGTGTGTGTGCAGTTCTTTGGGCAAAAATGCCAGAGGTCTGAAGAGAATGTCCAGACTGCTTCAGTCTTGTAGAAAAGCAACAGTAACTCAAATAAGCACTTGTCACAACAATTTATGCATGGAGAGTATCTCTGAGTTTGCAACACATTGAGCCTTGAAGCTTATGGGCTGCAGCTGCAGAAAACTACACTGGGTACCACTCCAAACCAAGAAAGGGAAACTGAGGCTACAATACGCACAGGCCCAACAAAACAGAAGACTTTTGACACTACCATCTGAATGTGGCAGTGTCAAAAGTTGGTGTAAACAACATAAAGACATGAATCCATCCTGCCTTCTAGCAAAGGTTGTATAGGTGATATTTTCTTGGCACACCTAGGCCTCCTCGGTACCAAGTGAGAATTGTTTAAATTCCACAGCCTACCTGAGTATTGTTGCTGACAATGTCCATACCTTTATGATCACAGTGATGAGTTATTCAGCAAGATAAGACAACGTGTCACAAAGGTCATATCATCTCAAACTAGTTTCTTAAACATGACAACGAGTCTATTGTACATAAATGGCCACCACAGTGGCCAGACCTTGCTCCAACAGATCACTGTTGGGATGTGTTGAAACAGAAGAGTTGCATCATGGATATGCAGTTGCTGCAACAACTGTGTGATGCTTTCAAGTCAGTATGGACCAGAATCTTAGAAGAAAGTTTTCAGCACCTTGTTGAATTTATGGTATGTAGAATTCAGCCAGTTCTGAAATCAAAAGGGGGTCCAACCCCATACTAGCCAGGTGTTTCTAATGAAGTGGCCAGTGAGAGTAAATAATGACTAAATGCAAAAAAAACAAAAAAACAACAACAACAAAAAAACCCTGCATTTTCTTATCGTACACCTCAACATCGTTCAGATGTCAAGTGCATCTCCAGAGAACCAAGTAATTTCTTTAATGTATTGCTTCTCTGTCACTAATTTAACTTTTAAATGTTTTTTCTTTAATACTTTTGTGTGTGAATGTATGTGTATATTTATTTTCATTTATTTACATTTAAGTATGTGTGTATATATACATATATTGACATACACTACATTTCATTTAGTATTGTATAATTATATAGTGCTTGCAAAGCACCACTGTAAATGGGTAAATTGGAGCACCTCTCAATAATAAAGGTATCAATTTATCCATTAATCCATGCCCTTAAAAATGAGAATTAAGTTATAATCTCATCTTTTGTTCATTACAGCACATTACCTTCGTTTATGGTAAAGTACATGATTAGGCTAACACTAAGAGATGAAACAGAAAAAGCATGACGCTTTTGAGGTGCTTTTGAGTGGAGCTGTAGCTTAAAAATGTGAATTTTGACATAGAATATGTTGCTGAACTGACCTTTGCTTCTCAGGTGAAGTGCGATGTGAACCTCCCAACAACCGTCTAGACAAATTCAAAGGGACCCTGACTCTAAATGGACAAGCCTACGCCTTGGACAATGACAAAGTGCTGCTCAGAGGCTGTACGCTCAGGAACACTGAGTGGTGCTTCGGTCTGGTCATCTTCGGAGGTACACTAGCCTGCTACTGAAGAGCATTGTAGTAGGGGATGGGGGGAGTGGGACTGACTACCCTTTGCCCCAGTAGCGTAAGGGACCCTTATAAGCCTGAAACGAAAAGTGTGCTTTCGTTTGTAATTTTCATTTCAAGTATTTTAAGTGATTACTGTTTTTATTAAAATGCCTGAATCAATCAGTTGGGTGACTGAACTTTCACTCTAAAAGATAGTGGAGACTCTCTGATGCAACTTTCACCCCTCATAAATGAGAAACGGAAGGTACTGTAATTTTAGAGTGACAGTTGGGACACAAACTCCTCTCACCATGGTGAGTTGCATCAGGAAGGGCATCCGGGGTAAAACATCTGCCAAATTATCAATGTGGATGATGTGGGGAGAATACAGGGGAGCAGCCAAAGGTACAGTTAGTTTCATAAACACAGCTACGTTTGGACACCTATTTAAATATTCACAATTATTAAGGCAATTCATTTATTTACAGTCATTATGGTGTGTCATGATGATTTGGTTTAACCTCTGATCTGCCTTGTTAGCATCAAAAAGGTTAAAAACAGTGTCAGTCAGAGGGCAGGTTAAGAGACTACCACCAATTCTGTAAGCTTTATTCTTGGATAGAAAGCGAGCAAGAAGCTGTTATAGAGGAGGATGGAAGTGAAGAGAGTAAAGAAAATGAAGGTTGCCCCGAGGGTGATGAGAAGGCTGGGGAGAGGACAAATTAGTTAAATTTTAATTATTCACAGATTTGAACCATTATGGTAGGATAGGACAGCTGATTCTTTTTGTCAGTTTCTGCAAATAAAGCATAGTGAAGTGTTAGAAACAAAAGGTTACATTTTTAAACTTTTTTTAATACAATGGGAATCATAAATACTAGGATTAAAATGGTCAAAATTAACACGTTAATCCAGATTATTTAACGTTCATGATTGATTTTTAACTCATGCACAGTGCATAATGACTCAAAATCCCACAGCTCCACTCACTGACTCGGATTGGTGCTTTAACGCTATCTGGTTGCAAAATCAAATTGATTTGGATGGATCGTACTGGTTTCTTGCTGCCCCCTGTAGTGTAGTGGTTTGCATATTCGCCTTACAAGCAAAGTGGTACCTGGTTCAATTCCAGGTGGGGACACAAGCCCCTGTCACTATGGAGGATTGAGTCAGGAAGGGCATCTGGTGTAAAACCTCTGATAAATGACCAATGTGGATTAATCTGCTCTCGTGACCCCTTTGTGGAGAATACAAGGGAGCAGCCGAACGTACACGTATTGGCCCTCTTGATGGGAAGTTTGAGTACAGAAAAACCTAAGTTGAAACAATTGAGTAGCATAAAGTAGTTTGCACACTCTGCTGGAATGAATTTTTGTTTCACCAAAACTTTTCCAGCTCAAAGTACCACATCAAAGCTAAACATACATTAGTGGGGGATTCTCAGTCGCTAGTAACATTATACAGAGAAGTTGATCGGCTCTACTCCAATAATGGAAACAAGTTAGCCTGTCTCAGCAGCTGGCTAAGAGATGAATAAGAGGGCCACAGTAATATGGATATAAAATGCATGGATAAAAAAATGTGGTTGGTAAATATGCTGTGGCTGGTATGTTTTTAATTTTATTTTTTAATTTTAATTTGCAATCTGGACATCTGTTCTTTAGCTTAGATTAAACATGTTAAGTATATATATTGCCTTCTGTCATGAGTCTTTTTGCCCCCACAAAATGAAGCATAATCAATAATGAATGGATATTAATTGTGATTAATCTGAATTAATCCACAGCTGCCCTGTGATTAATCTGATTAAAACTTGTAATTGTTTGACAACCCTAAGAAATACTTAAATAAAAGTGAAGAAAATAATGCAGTCTTATGCTTGATACTCCAAGCAAAACTCATTTAACCATAAAGTAATTGTAAACCACAGTATCTTAAGAAATGAAAGCTTAAACTGTGCACATTTTTAGACATATCACTGATTTTTTATTAAATGTGGTGTATGAACAGTTCTATACTGGCTTCTTTAATACACTACTGGTTGTTGTGTATAGGTGCCAGCTCAATTATAAGTTAAAAAAAATGAAATGTGCATTAAAGCATTGATCAAGAAAGGCAAGGGGGCCTGTAGAGTCTGCTTATGTACAGGACCCACAGTTCTGTGCTTACACCCCTGCTGCTTCTAGTACTGCAACTGCATGTAGTTTGCAACACCTAGACTTTATTACTCATTCCACTGGTAACATAGAAAGTTGTAAACACATGCAAGACTAGAGCACGAATGTGACTCCTCAGTTAAGTCTATGAGGACGTGCAGATGGTGCTTTGCTGCACATTCTATCCCTGTTGTAGTAAGAAAGTGAAGTAACCAAATTAACAATATTTATATGCCAGTTATGCTCAGTCACACTGTTGTAAATATAAAATGATACCCCTTTATAATGCACATTTTATTCTCTAACTTTGAAACTTGACTTTGAAGAATTTTGATGCACCTCGAAATCTTCCTGCTATCTGTGGTGACTGCAGCAAAAAGTTAGGTAAATGCAAAAAAAGAAAAATCAACAAAAAGATTATGGGAGCAGTTAGAGTTTAAAAACAAAAACAAACAAAAACTTTTAGCCCTAGCTGCTACCTCTAATATGATTTATAATAACTTCATGAACTCCAAATGACATTTGTTTTGTTTCCTTCAGAGTTGTTGGAGAAAATGTTATAGAAGCAGTATATATAACGGCATATTAACAGTGTCTAATTAAGATTGTTCTCCTTCTGTGGCTAAACAGTCTTCACATATTCTGAAAACTTTATTTGCATTATTGTCAGTGTACCTCAACATGACACTGCTCCTTTCCAGGTCCTGACACTAAGCTGATGCAGAACAGTGGAAAGTCAATATTCAAACGGACAAGCATTGATCACCTGATGAATATCCTGGTGTTATGTGTGAGTTTATACACACAAATACACAGAAACTATCTTTTTTGCCTCATACATAACTTGCGTTAATTTGGTACATTTATTATTTTGGGCATAACTTTTCTCTAGATGTCTGGTTTGCTTCATTTGTCTCTGAGTACTTTCTCTCTTCTGTACAAGTTACTGATCGGCCTTTAAGTTCCCTCCCTTGCAGATTTGTTTTTCAACTGATTGATCACAGCAATATTTTTTGAATCATTCTAGATGTGTGATATCTTTATTCCATCAGATCTTTGGTTTCCTGGCCTCTATATGCTCCATTATGGCCATTGGCAATGCAATCTGGGAAGCAAATGAGGGATCTGTGTTCACAGTGTTTCTTCCTCGTGAACAAAGCATAGATGCTCCGCTCTCATCGTTCCTCTCATTCTGGTCTTATGTCATCGTCCTTAACACGGTGGTGCCCATTTCGCTCTATGTCAGGTATGAAAGAATCAGAAGTTTGTTGTTGTCAACACTTGAGACTTGTGTTCTTGTATGAGTCATGTTTTGACATCTTACCTGTTTATGCTTCAATGTCAGTGTGGAAATCATCCGTCTGGGAAACAGTTACTTCATAGACTGGGACAGGAAGATGTACTACCCTAAGAATGACACTCCTGTCCAGGCAAGGACCACCACTCTCAATGAGGAGCTAGGCCAGATTAAATACATCTTCAGTGACAAAACTGGCACTCTGACACAGAACATCATGACTTTTAACAAGTGCTCTATTAATGGAAAAGCTTACGGTGAGCAGCTTTCCTTATGTAAAAATGACAGAGGTAAATGGAAACACAAGTATTAGTTTGATGATTTATTTTACAGCATATTTCTTTTATATTCAGGTGAACTCTATGACTTCTCTGGACAAAGGGTGGATATAACAGAGGTGAGAGGCAAGCACGTGATTATACTGTATGTGAACCTTATTTAAACTGTGTCTCTATTCAGCTTTGGGTTTTTTTGGTTGTTTTGCAGAAGACACAGAGAGTGGATTTCTCCTGGAATAAGATGGCAGATCCAAAGTTCATCTTTCATGACCACAGTCTGGTGGAGACAGTGAGAGATGGAAACAGAGAGGCTCATAATTTCTTCCGCTTGCTGGCTCTGTGCCACACAGTCATGCCTGAGGAAAAGAAAGAGGGTGAGAGTCCCCACCTACAAACCCTTATTTAATTCAAATTTTCAGTAGCAGCTAATGTCCTAATGTTGATGATTATATATGTTTAGACCTTAATTGTGAATAATTACAGAGTCACCGTTCATTAACTCTGTTTTTTAGATTTACTAGCCCCCACATAACATTAGATTCCAGAATATTTCAGTGTGAAAGATGTGAACAACTCTTACTTCAGTGCTATTACAAGCACCGTTACAAGCAACAAGAAGGCACGGTGGAACACTCAACCACACAGATTATCTTCCATTAGATTCCCATCTTTGTTCTTACCTGGTAGGAGATCTCAATTATCAGGCTCAGTCACCTGATGAAGGCGCTCTGGTGACCGCTGCAAGAAACTTTGGGTTTGTGTTCCGCTCACGAACACCAGAGACCATCACAGTTGTAGAGATGGGCAGACAAGTCATCTTTGAACTTCTGGCTGTTCTGGACTTCAATAATGTGCGGAAGAGGATGTCAGTGATAGGTATGAGAAAGTAGTGACAAGACGTTTGGTTTTCTATGTTTGCAGAAAGTAAGTTTGTTTGAATCATCATAGCTTTTTAGCAGAGGTACTGTCCAATTATTCTGTTTTAATTTTAATTTTAATATTATTTAATATTTACACTACATTTAATTTTTAATATGTTTTTGACTGTGCTTGTATCACTCTGTAAATTCAAAAGATGGCTGATTTTTCATTTCTGCGTAATATTATGTCAGACCTCATGAATTTCCCCTTCAATTTACAGTGCGTAGCCCAGAGGGCAAGACCACTCTGTACTGCAAAGGAGCAGA
>VUQH01008173.1:5799-16509 GCA_015106775.1 Etroplus canarensis
CTCAACCTGAGCTGTCCCTCTGATGGACTCATTTCTAATCCTGCCCATCCTGGTCACCACCAGCAAGAATCTCAACATATTTTCAATTCTGCCACCTCCAGCTCCACCTCCTGTCTTTTGTCAGTGTCACTATCTCCATGGCAGGCCTCACTACCATTGTCAAAGTATACAATCAAGAGATGCCTTCATGTATGTAAAAACAGATGGTTTCCAACAAGATGCAAATCAGTGGTTCCACTCAAAAACAGGAAGGCCATATTAGATTTTGCCCGAAAACATCTAAAAGAGCCCCCCCAGCTGTGAAAAAAAAAATCTGTGGACAGATGAAACCAACCTGAACTGTTAACAGGACAATGGGAAAAGAAAAGTACAGAGAAGAAAAGAAACAGCTCATGATCTGAAGCATACCACATCATCTGTCAAACATGGTGGAGGCAGTGTTAATCCCAACAATCAGACGATCCCTATGAGCAAGCACTTGGCGACTGTGGGAAGGAAGAACTCCCTTAGAAAAATAAAGATGATGCATACATTGCTCAACCCTCGTTTAAAAAGTCTGAGCTCTGACAGTGCAAAACCACAGGCTGTGAGCACAGCTGCAGCTGCTCTGCCTGCCTCTGCTGGAGCGAGCCGTGGATGTGGATACTGCTCAAGCTTCGGCTACATTACCAGTTGAACTACAGTTATGGCTACACTGGCTACATTAGCTGCACTGTGACTAGTCTTCTCTGCCTCTCATTAACTGTAGGTGAGAAAGCACCATCAAGCCACACGGGATGTGAAACTACAGTGCTTCTATCAGCCGTGCAACGGACTATCACAGTAGTTCAGGCCCACAGTGGTACAACCATACACACACAGGTCCTAGTATTACATACATTACAAGGGAATACAATAATTACAGCCACAACTACAGCAACTGCCAAAGCTCAGTCATCCCAGTGACAATTTGTCTCAATCAGCCTCAGCAATAGTCTGAGAGATATAATAATAATAATAATAATAATAATAATAATAAGAGGTTGAGCTGACACTTCTCGGGCCTCAAGGCCACCTCTGTATGTATATGTCTGGGATGGGGTGTCTCACATTGGCGGGTCTTAAGTTGGCCCCCAGGTCCAGGCGGGTCTTGAGCCGGCAGCCCACAGCAACCCCCGGTTCCCAACCAAGTCCCCCAACGGACTGAGCCACTGCTGCCCACATCTACACTAAATAGCTCCCACTGCCTTCTACCGACAGCAGTGGCACTCTAACTAATGAGATTAATGGTGCTGCGGCGGTGCCCGCCGGCGTTGGTACAGACCTGCACAGAGCCAACGCAGAGGGCATGCAACCGACACATGCGTTCAAACGTGTAGTCCTTCATAAAGCCAACTATGCTTAACTGCAGATGATGCTTTAATGTGTAGGTCGAATGCTGACTGGTTGAAAAGTAGGCTGAGACAGCAAGGGAGCAATGGTGCAGTACTCCACATAGAAGGAGAAGTCCAAAAAACATCAAAGATACAAAACAAGGCATGAAATGCACAGAGAGAGGCTGCAGTGGATACTTTACATTGTTTTAAACACAGTCTCACTTCAACTCTTTGTATGTTAAAACGCCACAGCTAAAGGACCAACAACAGGGAACAAAATGACCACAGGCTGGGCATTAGTGACACTGCTCCCTTGTGACAGTAAACAGCTACAACATGTACACGACAGGCTACAAAGCTGTGCGTAGGCTCTCTGAAGGACCAACACAGTAACGCAAATGAGCCTTCAGCTGCTCCCTGGTATTATTTTATATCCCTGATACAAAAGGCCCTAAGAGTTTGGTGCAGCAGATTAATCCACATCAGTAATTTGGTCAGAGGTTTTATGCCGGATGCCCTTCCTGATGCAACCCTCTATGGCGAGAAGGGCTTGTGTTCCTACCTGGAATCAAACCAGGCACCTTCCGCTTGTGAGACGAACATGTAAACCACTACACTATGGGGTCACAGCAGACAGCTACATAATGCAGCTCAGTCTCCCTCTATGGATAAGAACAACGGCAACAATTATAGCAAGATAATGCAAAATGGACAGAGACAACACGAATGTCTTGCATGTGGCTGGCTTTTAAGGAGCTGTTTTATGTGAACACAATACACATTAGTCTTCAAACACAGGACAGAATGTGTTAAAGCCAGTAACCCAAACACAGCCAGGCTGCATTTGGTTCACACTTCATATCTAACACCCATACGTCAAATTAAAAAAAACAACTTTGGTTTTCTTCTTAGTGACCGAGAGGAATACTGAGTCCCTGGCTTGCAGTGTTAATTATCAAGTTGATGAATGCATCTAATATCTAATAAGCACTTTTTATTGCCAAAATCAGACTGTAATGTCAATTTAACAAAATGAGGCCTTCCCAGACTCGCTCTGCTGCCTCTGATGTGATGAAAAAGGCCTGGACAGAATTATCTGCACACGTCCAAAGGACGTGGCACGTGGTGGAAGAGATCTTTTTGTGCTGGGGCTGCGATGCTGCTTGACTTTTCAGAGGGGGTGCTCCAAAATCTAAGACTTACTGCCTGGTGCCAGCCACAAGAGTTCAGTTTCCACTAGTTTCCAGTTTTATTTTCCACTGGAGCACACCCGACACACACACACACACACACACACTGGAAGTGGCAATCACAGTACCATTATTCCAGCACTACAACACTGAACCTGTGTTTGCAATTTTAATAACAGGATATCAGTATTTGGTATGCCTGTATTGCCACACAAAATATCATGGTATGAGACTGTATTCATTTTTCCCCCACCACTAAAACACACACACACACACACACACACACACACACACACACACACACACACACACACACACACAACACACTTCACAATAAAGGGAAATTCTGTCTAAAGGAGACTAGCTAGTACGATGATGTAAGACTCACACTCCTGCCTCTATGAACTCTGAATGGAAAATTTCACACTATTATATATCATGAAGTGTTAACAGAAGACTCAGGTCGGAGCACACTTCAGCCTCTGATTCTGGGATCAAAAACTCATTCCTCAGTTAAACCATCTTAACTAATCAGCGGTGTTCTAAAGAACGGTATCAAACCACAGAGAACTCTTTGGGGTGCTATGATGTTCTTAGAGGTAGCTCCAGCACCCCCAAGCCTTCCAGCCCACAGATGTGGGCACCTCTCTTCCACTCAGCAGCACAGAGTCCATGATCACCGTCCAATGGCCGCTCCAGCACAACACGGACTCTGAGTCAAACCGTCTGTCTCACATGAATAAGTTTAATTCAGACAAACGGCCCGGGACTCAGTTTGCTGAGGTTATACTGGGCTCCTTTAAGTGTAGAAAACAGGCAGCAGGTCACCATTTTCAGAACTAAACCTCAGGCCCTGCATCATTCTTTTCATCAGTTATTACCAACAATATGATTCCAGCATCTGTTAATCAGTGCAGAGACAGGAAAATATGACAAAAACAAATGATTACAGCTCCTGTGGGATTTTTAACTTGTTGGCATCAGATGGCTCTACAAAAGACCCCACATTTGGAGAGCAACCTTCTTGGGCTGATCTACATGGGAACCTTGCATGACCAGCTATTTCACATAGGCCATGACACGGCACAAAAAAACTCTTCATCCATCTATTCTGAATGCAAATGACCAAACCCTCCCTTTTTATCCCTCCAGCTCTCTTGACAGTATGATGTCTGACTGCAGCCATGTGAGAGAAGCAGAGGTAACTCAGTGAAGTCTGAACATGTGAGTTAGCATCATGTGACCTGCCCTTTGCATGAACATATTTCCAGCCATGACTAAGCATCTTAAAAAACAACTTTGCACTGAGTTCTGCTTTACTGGATGGACAACGTACCAACATGATTCTTCTGACACTGTACGGAGTTCGTTTATGAAAATGCCTCTTTAAACAAAGACTTGCAATGGAGAAGTACTCAGGCCCTCAGAAAACAGTAGGAGGAGATCGTTTGTAGTCAGAAGCATGACAAGCTGAACTTGTTCTACAACTGTTGTAAAAACCACAATAGTCCTTTTATCTGCCTGTTAGTTTGAACCAGTGAGTCCATTCTGTAATAAACTCATGAATTATTCAGTATTAGCCCTGCTTCACTGTATGCAACGGGTTTTATTTACATGGTGACAATTCACTATAACAGCTGTGTATCCCTCCACAATGTTAGAGAGAAAACGTACAACAGTTCCCTATGAGCAGCACTTGGCAATGGTGATGAGAAAGAACTCTCTTTTAACAGGAAGAGAGCCCCAACAGACCCAGACTCAGGGAGGGGCAGCGATCTGTAGTGGGTTGGGAGGAAATAAACATACAGAGAGATCGCCACAAGGAGACGGAACAAATATTAATATATATATATATATATATATATATATATATATAGACACACACACACACAGGAGTATAATAGAATGTGTGTATATTTACACATATACTTTAACCTTAACTTTTTTTATCCATATTTTTATGCCTTCATTTTTCTTACTTAGTCCTTCCTGTTTTAGTTACACACCGTGGCTCGGGGTAACAGCATTTTGATTCTGTACATGTCCTGTCCATACAGCAAGGCTGATAATAAAGTTAACTTTGACATGCAACAGCGATGGACAGATGCATGGTGTCTAAAAGGAGGGGTGTGAAGAAGATACCAGGCTCAACAGCCTGAGCCTGCTGCAGCATAACTATGGATCACCTGATCCAGGCCAAACTATAAGCTTTACCAGAAAGGAAGGTTTGAAGCCTAACTCTAAAAAGCAGAGAGGGCCTGTGACCTGAATCCAAACTAGGAGCTCATAGCCATCCATCACACGGAGAGAGACAAACATCCACGCTCACATTTAGAACCAACACTCAGCCTAACATGCATGTCTTTGGACTGTGGGAGGAAACCAGAGCATGCAGAGGAAATCCAGAGAACATGCAAGCTCAGCAAAAAAAGGCCCTGACCGACCAGCAGGTCTGAAGCATAAATATTTGTGCTAAGCACTGGAACCTTATCATAAGTAATAACAGCTGGTGATCAGCAGGCAGATTACAAAGTAGATCAGCTTTTGAATTAGATTCTGTTTCGCACCACAGAGGAAACACTGCAGACGTTGGATCAACCTCTAAAGGTGGGCTCAGTCTTGTTGTTTGGGCCACACAGAGTTCAGTTCACACCAACCTGTGCATTCATCCGATCACAATGTACCAAATAACCAAGTGACAGAGGAGCCAGCACAGCAGGGCACAAGCCTGACAGCCAAGCAACAATACTCTGCAAACTCAGAGACAGTGCGGGTGATCGTCTGTAATTTAAATCTGTCAAAAGTACATTTATAGAACGCAAACAACGAGCAGTCCGTGTTAAAACAGCACAGGTCTAACAGGAACACACTGACCAGAAGAATCAGGTCTGTTCTGGCTAAAGGGAACTCCTGACAATAACTGCCTGTCTGTACAGACACCTGAAGATGTCTCTTCCAGGCCGGATGCAATTCATGAAGACAACAAAGTGACCAGCAGTGAGTCATCCATCTGGCTGTAGTGCAAATAACACCATCATCACATGCCATCAATTCAGCTAACACTTCATCTGATAACACACAAAGCAGGCTTTAATAATGCCATGTGGGAGTGTGAGTGAGTGTGTGTGTGTGGGTGGGTGGGTGTGTGTGTTAGGGGCTGTTAGACTGCAGACAGACCGTGGAGCAACAATGCCACCATCACATCCACAAACATCCATATAAGCAAAAGGTGCCTGGTTCGATTCCAGGGGGGGACGCAACCCCCTCTCACCATGGAGCACTGTGCCAGGAAGGGCATCCGGCATAGAACCTCTGCCAAATTACCAATGCAGATCAGTCTGCTGTGGCGACCCACTGGGCAGAATACAAAGGAGAAGCTGGAGGCACATACTGCAATCTGGACACCACATCCGTCTCTGAGAAGTCTCTGCTGGACGATGCTCAGGATGTTTTATGAGTCTGTGGTAGCCAGGGCCATCCTGTGCTGTAGTGTGCTGGGGCAGCAGACTGAGAGTAGCGGACATCAACAGTTTCAACTAATTGCTCTGCAAGGTCAATAACATCGTGGGTGTGGAGCTGGACGCTCTGACAGTGGTGTCAGAGAGGAGGACGCTGTCCAAGTTAAGGACAATATTGGACAATCCTTCACAGCCTCTCCACGACATGCTGTACAGACACAGGAGCACGTTCAGCAGCAGACTCATTCCACCATGATGCTCCACAGAACGCCACAGGAAGTCATTCCTACCTGTGACATCACACTCTGTGACTTCTCCCTGTGACGCCATCTTTATTTGCTAGATTGTCTCACATACTTTAACATCAGTTTCTGTCCCCCCATACATATCCACTTTATTTATTCACAACATACGTATCTCTATAAATATTCATTCATATCCACAGTCTCATTAATTCATTTCCATATTTCATTCATCTATGTCTTAGTGTGTAAATAATAAACTGCAATAATAACTGGGTAATAAATAAGCAAACTCTGCTTATGACCATAGTCACTCTATGTGATTAAGCTGATTAAAAATTGTAAGCCTTTGTTATTATTATTATTATTATTTTTTTTTTATGTAGACAAATGTTAGTTATTATTGCAAATTTAAAGTCTCTTCTTTGGTTGGAAATTTTGAGTTTAAAGTAAAAAGCCAGCTCCACAGGAAACATGCGCTACACCTGGGGATTTGATAAAGGTCTGTTTTGTTAAAGATTACAGTCTAAAAATTCATAATGCTGTATGTTAAACCACAGCTGTGTAATTCAATCCAGGCCTTCAATTTGAATCCAGCGGGGTTTCCATAAAGAGCGTGACAGAAAAACGTGCCTGGTGGATCCACCAAACAAACGAGTCAGCACACCTCAGCTGTACCTGCATCACTCTGAGTTACTCAGAACCTGAGAGCACTCAGTGACGAGGCACTGCTTCAGTTCCCTTTAGAACTAATTTCACTGAAATTATCTGGAGGACAGTTACGACGTCAGTGACATGCACGGATACAAGCCTGTACTAAACCATAGGGAATATAATGTCTTACAGTGTGCACAGTGATCCTGACACCTGCATGGCAACACTGGACTCCACACTTCTTTACAAAGTGTAAGAAGAGGTTCTTGCATCCTGCATTTACTCTCAATCACTTTGTCCTCGTGACGCCAAACCTGAATGGACGGGGAACCTGGCGTGCAGAGACTCACCGAGCTGACGAGCGGCCTGCAGCTGTATGAAAACTAATCTCAGCGTGATGGAGCTGTGGAGATCAGTTCCATGATAGCAGAGGAGAAGAGCGAGTCAGACAAGCAAAGGTTTTTGTGGCCATCCAATTTCACAACCTGCAGGCTGAGCTGTAAGCTACAGGATCAAAGGTCCTTCACTTCTCACCCTCACAACCATCCAGTCATCAAGGCCTCTGAAGCAGGCTCTGTGAGACGTATGGAAACGTGCAAGAACTAAATTAAAGACACTTTTCTTTTGCATCAGGATGCATGACGCAGCATACATTCTACATTTGTTCATCCTGAGGCATTAATGTAAATGGCAGCTGCGTGACAGTGGCTGTTAGCTGTATGGTCACCTGTGTGTCGAACTGTAATCACAATGCATTTGTTTTCTCTGACTGAATGGTATGGTGGCAAAGGAATGTGAGGAATTTTGCTGATGTGTTTCGGACTTTTTGTGGTATATGGGACAAGCAACGCTGTTATCCAGATTTCTCTGGATCCAATTAAACTGTATCAATAAACTGCATATGTCTGGCCCCCTAATGTGACCCCCAGTTCCCATGTGGCCATCAGTGAAAATGAGGTTCCTGCGTTAAACCGCTGCTTTGCAGAGCACACAGAACATGTTACACATCTCTTTCCATCAGTCAAAAGCATGAAAGCTGAACTCAGATCTGTGTGTCTGGTTGTTTTCACCTGTCCTGTAGTTTTCTTGCTGTGATGATGCGTGCTATGGACAGGATGAACGAGGCAGTGAGCATCTGTGTGTTAAAAATGGACTGCTGAAGGATCAAGCAAGTGTAAGAGTCGTCTTTTTACACGGAGTGAAGGTTAAGCCGTGCGTGTCCTCCTCACACGAAGACAGACTAAACTGTGGACAGTCCATGAACAATGCCTCACACCCCGTCCATGAAACACTGGACAAGCTGAAAAGCAGCGTCAGCTGCAGACTCACAGGAGGATCATTCCTGCCAAGTGCCATCATACATGTTTCTACTGGACCAGAGGAAGCTAAACCAGGCATCACACTGCAGCTGCACTCCTGTGTTTCTGATTACTGTTCATTTATTCTAAATTATTTGCTGTACTTTAGGTCAGATTTTCACTGCTGCATTTTAAACTTTTAACTCGACTTTAGTTTTAGATTTTTCTGCTGGATTTCATTTTATTTTGTGCAAACATCACAAACCACAGCGTCATCTGCCTGCATCCTCTTCCCTCACACCAACCCTCTGCATGTCCTCCTTCACCACATCCATCAACCTTCTCTGTGGTCTTCCTCTTCTCCTCCTGCTTGGCAGCTCCATCTTCAACATCCTTTGTCCAATATGTCCACTGTCCCTCGTCTGAACACGCCCAAACCATCTCAGCCTGAGTTGTCCCTCTGATGGACTCATTTCTAACCCTGTCCCTCCTGATCACTCCCAGTGAACATCTCAAGATCTTCAGTTCTGCCACCTCCTGTCTTTTTGTCAGTGCTGCTATCCTGTCACTCACCTCCAGCCACTCCACCCTGTGCATACATGACATATATTTATATTTCATATACATTAGTGTGGTGGTCCTGGTCCCTGTAGTGCAGTGGTTTACACATTTGCCTCACAAGAGAAGGGTCCCTAGTTCGATTCCAGGTGGCGACACACGCCCCTGTGACTATGGAGCGTTGCGTCAGAAGGGCATCCGGCGTAATACCAGGGAGCAGCTGAAGGTATTAAAGGATGTGTGTGAGCGGGGCACACCTGGCTGTGGATGAACTCAGTATGTATGAAGAAATCAGTGAGTGACGGACTGAGCGCACGTTATGGATGATGAGCGCTGTTCTCCAGCGGACTTACCCACTTTATCCACTCCGTATTTGTGACCCGCCACCTGGTGTGAGAGCGGGACGCAGCCGTTCAGGTGAGCCGGGCTCTGCGGCCCCAGAGGCCGCTGGCTGGACTTGTCTTTAGCGGGGGCGCCGCTGGAGAGCAGCGGGGTCAGGCTGACCCCGCCGGCGGAGGAGCCGGGGGTGAGCTCCAGCCTGCCGAGCGCTACGGACTCCATCCTCACCCGGTGCTGAGACGCCGACATCCGACTAAAACCGCGACGCTGGAGCGGCGGCACAGAGTCTTTGTTCGGGGTAAAAAATAAGAAAGATGACGGCGGATCGATTCACATGCTGTTATTACGTAAGAACAGGATAATTCACCACACTGCTCGGGCGTGGGGGTGCGGAGCCTTCCCGGGAACGGTCCCGTCCACAAGGAGCCAGCGCAGCGGCTTCGGTCGCTGGTTTCGAACCCGCGGACGAACGGCGGCACTGTGGATCCCCCCGCTGTGCTGGTGAAGCTGGGCTCCCGGAGCGGCGCAGATTCACTGAGTCTCACATCTCGGACAGCAGCATAAATACATCCTGGCCACATCCCACTTCCTACCAGCGTCAACACGATCAGAGGCAGCGGAGCTTTCCGCTCGCACCTTTCAAAATAATGCCGCCGGCGGTGGACAGACCCCGCGGTGTGCACGGACCGGACACGGGACCGAATGTGGTTTCATCAATGGAAACCCGGCTGTCGTTTCGTCCCAGCGCCGCCCCTCTGGTGATCCCAAACTCCCTTTTAATCACAGTAAACGAAGCCACTCGGTGCTTTTATTGTGTATGTCACATGACGGAAGTTCCGGTGTGACGCTGTTTGGATGCGGGCAGCCTGACGCACAGACGCTTCCTCACACAGGTGATCACTGATGTGACGACACATCAACCCACACACCTACAGGCGCACTCAAGCCCCCGCAGCGGCTCTCAGGGCTGAGGGATGGGCGGCGTCCATCAGGCTGCGAGCGCTCCTGCAGCGCGCAGCACAGGCGGGCGTCTGCGCCGCGTCCGCGGTCAGCGGTGTGAGCGGCACTACGTCACACACGGCTCACACACGTTTGCGACACTCGCCATGACTGTCGCAAAACATTTTCACCTATAGCACGTGCGTACGTGCCTTTATTTGCATTTTCCATCAGTCCTTGTGCTGTGATGTCACCAAACACTCTTTATGTTGTGATGTAACCAAACACTATGTTGTGATGTCACCAAACACCCTTTATGCTGTGATGTAACCAAACACTATGTTGTGATGTCACCAAACACCCTTTATGCTGTGATGGTGTCACCAAACATTATTAATCCTGTGATGACACCAAACACTATGCTGTGATGTCACCAAACACTCTTTATGTTGTGATGTAACCAAACACTATGCTGTGATGTCACCAAACACTCTTTATGTTGTGATGTAACCAAACACTATGCTGTGATGTCACCAAACACTCTTTATGTTGTGATGTAACCAAACACTATGCTGTGATGTCACCAAACACTCTTTTTGTTGTGATGTCACCAAACACTCACAGCAGGCTGCGTCTGAGCTGCAGATACTGTCTGATTCCCTCAGTTACAGGAAGAA
>VUQH01008175.1:0-14059 GCA_015106775.1 Etroplus canarensis
TGTGTGTGTGTGCGCGAGTGTGTGTGTGTGTGTGTGTGTGTGTGTGTGTGTGTGTGTGTGTGTGTGTGTGCATGCGTGCATGTGTCTGTCTTCACAGAGATTTCTTACCCTCTGTTATTCGCAGATACAGTATCTCTTCATCTCTATCATACACTTCTCAGAGGCATAAATGAAAGTAGGAACAGGCGTGAGAGGGAGGCGAGAGGGGGACTCTGGCTCTGGGGAGTTAGAAATAGACATGAGATGAGATCTGAACAGTGGAGAGTGTGGCCACTGTATTTTGGATTTATATGATGAAAATATTTTTAAAAAATATTTTAAGTGTGAAATTTGTTGTTTTCAAGTGCTGACACAAAGATAGTTTAAAGAACAGCTTGATCATCACAATTTAATTTCACTTTCAGGTTTTATTTTTCCTAATTACTCAGCAGTTAGTGACGTTTATGCCCCATTGATGT
Organism: Etroplus canarensis; assembly: GCA_015106775.1. NCBI lineage: Eukaryota > Metazoa > Chordata > Actinopteri > Cichliformes > Cichlidae > Etroplus > Etroplus canarensis. The sequence continues at coordinate 459 of VUQH01008175.1, forward strand.
AACTTTCAGTTAAAATGTAAGCTTCAGTCTGGATTTCTTAGGGTACTATGCTAAGGTTTTTTGCAGTTACTAAAGAAATATGTCACACACACTTTTGTAAAAATCTTTTTGTTTCTATTATTATGCTTGCTTTTTGCAAAAGGAAATATAAGGCTATTATTCCTAATTGTGCTTGCTACAGTGATTGATTATTTTGGCTTAAATGTCTGTCAGTGGACATCTATATGAATCGCTTGACGAGCTCTGCATGTGGGTGTCCATTCAGAGCCAAGCAAAGCTTGAATGTTTCCCTGTCACATAATCAGTGCATTTAAAGCAAAAACAGATTCATTTCAAACATTCATGTTTTAAACTGCTACTGCCAGGAGTTAAGTTCTTTTTTATACATTCTGATAGGTCAACTTTGCTTAGGTTGGACTGAATGGGACATTATTTTAAGGGGCAAGGAGCAGGGGCACAGCGAATTGCTCTAACTAAAGTCCTTTTTTTATTAAAAAAAAGAAGCAAGATTCAAATAATTTCTTGAATAGCTTTTGCTCTGTCTGATTTCCTTTGATTTTTTGCATCCCTTCCCTTCCTCGTTTCCCCTGTTGATGTTTTAACACTTGATGTTTATTTTCTACACTTTCTGAGCTTTTCTTTTACACCGATTGACAATATAAACACAAGCCTAAATGTAGATCTGCCTGCATACCTGTGCATGCATGACACACTTATCTGAAATAGTACTGGGTTGGCATTGACATGATAGCAGTCGCTGCAGATTTGTTGGGTGCATATCCATAACAAAAATCTCCCATTTGCAGATCTGGTAGCTCTGGAGGTCATTTGAGTACAGTAAATTCATTGTCCTGTTCAAGAAAGCAGTTTCAGATGATTTGAGCTTTGTGACAGGGTGTGTTATCCTGCTGGAATGTGTGTACATTGTGGTCATAAGAAGATGGATATGGTTTGCAATGCTACTCAGGAACTGTGTTCATAACCATTTGAACAAGGGACACAGTATGTGCCAAGAAAATATCCCTGACAGTACCCTCTGCATGTTGCACCAGAAATTGTTTCATATTGGACCAGGCAACATTTTTCCAATCTTCTCTTGTTCAATTTTGGTGAGAGCATGAAAAATTGAAGCCTCAGTGTCCTGTTCTTAGCTGATAGGAGTGGCACTTGGCTTGGTCTTCTGCCACTGTAGCCCATCTGCTTCACGGTTTCACGTATTGTGTGTTCAGAGTTGTTCTTCTACATAAACTTGGTAATAATGAGTGGTTATTTGAATTACCGTTGCCTTCCTATCAGTTCACAGTAGTTTGGGTATTCTCCTCTGACCTCTGGCATCAACAGGTCATTTTTGCTCACTGGATGTTTTCTCTTTTTTGGGCCATTCTCTGTATACCCTAGTTTACTGAGGAGATCAGCTGCTGCACCTTTGGGAAAGGAATATTGTCCCATTCTCATCTGATATAGGTCCAGTTGCTCAACAGTTCTGGGTCTTCTTTGAGATATTTTGATATTTTGTATTGCATGGGATGCCAAATGTTTTCAGTTGGTGAAATAATCTGGACTGCAGGCAGGCCAGTCCAACCCCTGGACTCTCGTGCTACGAAGCCATGTGGTTGTAATTGCTGAAGTATGCGGTTTAACATAGTCTTGCTAAAATATACAAGGCCTTTCCTGAAAAAGATTATGTCTAGAGGGGAGCATATGTTCATTTAAAACTTGTATATTCAATTCAGTTCAATTCAGTTCAATTTTATTGATATAGCACCAATTCACAACAAGGCACTTTACACTGTAAGGTAAAGACCCTACAGTATTAGAGAGAAAACCCCAACAATCCAATGATCCCCTGTGAGCAAGCACTTGGCGACTGTGGGAAGGAAAAACTCCCTTTTAACAGGAAGAGACCTCAGGCAGAACCAGGCTCAGGGGAGCGCAGCCATCTGCCTCGACCGGTTGGGGGTGAGGGGAGAGAGAAGAGAGAATGGAGAGCAAAGAGAGACATAGACTATGGGAGAGAGAAGACAACATTTAATTACATACAGCAGTAACAAATAAATGCATAGGGAGTAAAAAGAGGTGGGTGGAGTAGAAATGCCCAGCACATCATAAGATGCCCCCAACAGCCTAAACCTACTGCAGCATAACTAAGCCCTAACTAAAAACTTTATCAAAACGGAAAGTTTTAAGTCTAATCTTAATTATAGAGAGGGTGTCTGCCTTCTGAATACAAACTGGGAGCTGGTTCCACAGGAGAGGAGCTTTGGCCCAGAGAAGATGGTGGCAATTCTGGATCATGTTTAACCTTGATTTTTGGATGGTCTGGCAAACTGTGTTCACAGACAATGATTTCTGGAAGTGTTGCTGAGCCCATGCAATGATTTCCATGACAGAATCATGCCTGTTTACAATGCAGGGCCCAAAGGTCACCAACAATATTGGGTTTTGTATCCCTTGTGTCCAGAGATGTCTTTAGATTCTTGGAAGCTTTTGATAATATTATGTCCTGTAGGACATGTCTCACTTTCAACATTTGACATGTTTTCTATGTTATTTTGTGAATAAAATTTTAGTTTATTACATTTGCAAATCACTGCATTTTTTTTACATTTATATTTTACAGTGTCCCCAGCCTTTTTGATTTTGGGGTTGTAAATTTTATGCAGCTGCTGTATTACTCATGTTTAAATACATGAACATAAACAGATTAATCCATATACAGCCTATGTTTTCTTTTAGTGGTTTTCTCCAGTATGACCATCCATCATACCTCTGTCCTTCTGCCCAATTTCCTGGTCATTACGGGTCCGTTTTTTCCCAGGAACCCCTACTCCTCAACAGGACCTTAGGGAACACCAACAAGGTTCTTGGTCTGACAGGGGCCTCGTGAGAACAAGAAAATGGCCACATTCTTTCAGAATACGAGAACCTCCCATGTTCAAAATAGCTTTAATGTGTGCACACACACAGGCAGACACACACACACACACAGACACACACACACACACACACACAGTTGTTGCGTAACATGATACGTTAAAGTGCTGAAATTTCGAAAAGGTTTTCTTCTTTGTTTTTTCTTTTTGTTTTCTTCTTTTCATCTTTAATTGTGTCTGTAAAGATTTTGAATAGTGGATCACATAACTGCTTGTGTGTGACAAACTCTAGATATATTTTAGTTTTTTCAGCTTTTTTGTTTTGTTTTGTGGCACCTGCTGTTTTGGATTAGTTTGACTCAAAAAAACCAAATCTTAATACCCACATTGGTGAAATCAAATCTAAGCGAAAAGTACATTTAACACTCAGTTTCATCAGGTTTCCAGCAACACAGCAGCAACCATCATAACTAAAAGGTTATATTGTTCTGTGTCTGCTGGATGTGTAAATTGGCAGCTTTCTGTTAACTTTCTGAAGCAAAAATACTGATAAAATTACTAATAACTTTCAGTAAAAATACAGAAGATGCCAATGTTTTCAGTTGGGTGTGCTACCAGGATTCCCTGTTAATATTGTTTACATTATAATACCATGACTGACATATATTTTTTAAATTATATTTTTAACTATATTTTAAATATGGATACTTTTGAGTGGTGTAGCCCAGATAAAAGCAAACCCATGAAAAAATGACATGAAGACTAGGACTTCGATTATTCCCTTTTTATATTTTCTTGGAACGCTCTCAGGAACGCTCAGGAATCCAAAAGACACAAACAAACAAAAGGCTTGACACAGTGTTATCCAAGAACATATTGCAAGCCAAACTGTGCAGGTGGTCTGACACATAAATGTGCAAATGACTGTATTCCAGCAGTGCACATTAAACATGGCCCCATATCCAAACAAAATCCAGATGCTGTTTGAGACATTTTACTCACATGTTTGAGTCTACATTAGCCAGATCAGATAATATGAGCATATGGATTGCAGTCTATTTGAAATAAATAACTATCTGATTAGTGTAATTAGTTAGCAATGTGGAGAGTACATTTCAAGAAACTATTTTAGCACTGACTATTATTAGAAGAGAAAATTGATTAATTGGGTGTTATAAAACAAAAAAAAAAAAAATCCAAGTGTTATACAAGAGCTTCTGAATGTGCTAATTAGCCTCTTAAATAAAAAAGACATACTCAGTTGTTGAGCATGTTGGACCAGAAAGGCAAAGTGGGTTTGAGGAAAACATTCTGGTCTCAGCTTGCTTTTATTACTCAAACAGGACGCTATAGATTTCTTTTGGCAGGCCTCACAAAACTGACAGCCTTTTGGAATTTGTACATCCAGAATGATATACTACTGAAGATGTGTGTTTCATATGTGTAGCAGAAATCTCTGTACTGAAATGTAGCTTTCCATCTTGAATTTCACAATGATGTCATTGTACAAATAAATAAAGCTAACTGCTTCTTCCTCCTCTTTCCTGTCTTCCTTTATGTCTCAATCCTGTCACCCGCATTTACCCCATTTATAAATTACTGCCTTCTTATATTCTGTGCTAAATGCTATGAACTTATATTCCTCTTTCCTAACCTTACCCAACTGACTAACTCAAATCTAAATTGCTCCCATTTCTTTCTTCTTTGCTTTCCTACATGCCTCCATGTTTCTTCTGTTTTTTGGCTCTCATTTTCCCCACTTTTCCCTCTTTCTCTTCTCGTAACTCTTCCCAAAATCAATCCTGGTTTCTTTTTTCTTTTCTTCTGCAGAATCATGAGAAGGAAACTGCACTCCATTGTGCAGCCCAATATGGACACTCTGAGGTGGTTTCAGTGCTGCTCCAGGAGCTGACCGACCCCACCATGAGGAACAGCCGACATGAGACACCTTTGGACCTAGCAGCGCTTTACGGCCGACTGCAGGTCAGTGAGAATATATGTTCAATACAAAAGTCATTATCTGGTACTACAAAGATAAGAAGTGAAACTCTGCTTTGAATGTCTTACTGTTTACTGACGGTTTTGAATGATGTTAATTATCAGTATATGCATCTAAAAATTTTAGGTGATCTTTTTGAGAATAAATGTGCATGATAGTGACACTAAAGTTAAACTCAGTTCTGTAACACTGATGGCGTGTAATTTCTTAGTTTTAAGTTAAAAGATTGTTTTCACTATGCATAGGGGCACAATTAATCAATCCAGGTTTAAATTTGGTATGATGAGAAATTTGCTATAAAGTCAAGAGAAACATAGAGTGCTGTAGAATTGAGAGTAAGATTTATAAATCATGATCAAATAGTTCATCTTAGGCTAAAACTATATTTTTCTGTAAAGCAGTAATTCCTAAGGGAGGTACGCAGCAGCTGATGTGTATGTGGTGAAGTAAACTCAACTAAAACGATAAATTAAAGAATAAGTTTGAGCCATAAAAGTTCAAATAAAGGTAACAGATATTGCAGCATAAAATAGGAGGCAAAATGAATGCATAAATGCTTTTTAAAAAAAATGGGATTAAATACAGTCCTGTGGAAAAAAAATGCACTCTCTTTAACTTCTACTTTTACATATCAGGACATAATTTAAAAAACAAAAAACAATTTGGTCCTTACCAGGTCTTAAAATCAAATGAATACAATTGCAGATTAAAACAAGACATGACATAGTAGAACGTGTCATTATTTAGTCAACAAAAACATACCAAAATGCAAAAGCAGTGTGTGAAAAAGTAAGTACAGTCTTACATCATCCATACAGATTAAGAGGGTAAGTGCTGATACAAATACACTTGATTAATTGATCATCAGCAAGTGTGATCATGTCTATAAAAGCTGATGTTTTAGCAGTTTGCTGGCCTGGAGCATTCAGGTGGATTTTAACACAGTGCCAAAGAAGAAAGACATCAGCAGTGATCTTAGAGGAGCAATTGGTGCTGTCCATCAATCTGGAAAGGGTTGTAAGGCCATTTCTAAACAATTTAAAATCCATCATTCTACAGTGAAAAACATTATCCACAAGTGGAAAACATTTAAAATTCAAATTCACTCTAATGTCAGACCATGTAAGGCTTGGAGAAATTGTAAACAACCCAAGAGCTATGTCTTAGACTCTACCGGCCTTAGTTAGTATGTTAAATGTTAAAGTTTAAGATAGTATGATTAGAAAAAACGTATAGCTTGTCTGGAAAGGTTGCCAGGAGAAAACCTCTTTTCTCTAAAAACAACATGGCTGCATGGCTTAGGTTTGTGTCATCTGAAAAAAAAACTCAAGACTTGTGGAACAATGTCCTTTGGTAGGAGGAGGCCAAAGTGGATATAATCCAGATCTGGTGAAAACCAAACACAGCATAAAACAACTTGAGTGTTTTACCTTTCCTTCACACTTTTTTACTGTAGAGCTACTGTGACAAAACAATTTCCTTCGGGATCATTAAAGCTGAGTCTGAGCCTGAGTCTGAGTCTGACTAGCACAAACACTTGATACCAACCATTAAGCATGGCGGTAGAGGAGTGATGATTTGGACTTGTTTTGCAGCCACAGGACCTGGATACATTGCAGTCACTGAGTCAACCATTAACTGGTCTGTATACCAAAGTATTCTAGAGTCAAATATGAGGCCATCTGTCTGACAGCTAAAGCTTGGCAGAGTTTGGATCGTGCAATGATGATCCCAAGCACAGTAGCAAATCTACAACAGAATGGCTGAAAAATGAAAGGATTGAGGTGCAGTAATAGCTCAGTCAAATTTGAGCCTTCAATCTGACTGAAATGCTGTGACAGGACTTTAAAAGAGCTGTGCATAAACAAATACTGGCAAACCTCAAAGAAATGAAACAGCATTGCAAGGAAGAGTGTGCCCAAATTCCTCCACAAGGATGTGATAGACTGATCAAGTCATACAGAAAACAGTTACTTAAAGTTATTGCTGCTAAAGGTGGTTTTACAAGCTAGTGCACCTTGGACTGTGCTTAGTTGTTCACAAGCCTCTATGAAGTCCTGTGAAAAAAGTTCTTTTTCACATAACTGTATTTTGAACATAATGATAAACATGATAAACAGGAAGGGACTCAAAAGTTCAACCTGTAATATGTTGGAGTATTCGGATGAAAAAAGTTAAACCACTCCCGTAGATTACAATGTAAATTAAGTATTATAATGTATAACCAGGAATTCGTCCTCCTATATCTGTGAAATCTAGTTATAAATGGTTAAAACATCATCACCAGACCTTGCCTTCTCACCCTTTAGAGTTTACCTAACAGATGTGTCTTAAACTGGCTAATGAGCATCTAACAGCTTGAATTCAAAAGATATAAAATAATTTTTCAACCTGCTAGGCTTGACCTTTTTACAAATCTCCATTGGAGAACCTCTAATTTCCATAAGAGCAGCTCCGTATAGAAGACTGAGGTGACACTCTATGAATAAGAATGTGATACAAACACCTGCTACAGTTCACACAAGGAAAGGGCATCCCTAATCAGGTTAATTCGCAATTAAAATTTAACTGAAACACCAGCAAGATTCATAAAAAGATTCAAAGTGACAAAATGGGTAACAAAGCTTTCATGTGACAGACAGGACGAACAAATCCTGGAAAAAAGTATTGGGCCACACCTCTTAATCATTGACATAAGGTGTTTTATGTCACCATTGCACCAAATCAGTTCAAGAAATTTCTTCCTTCTCCTTATTCCATAATAAACTGTAAATGGTATTATTGTAAAGTAGAAGCATTTAGAAACCACTGGCAGTGATATAAACTTACAGAGTGCTGAGGTGGATGGTGCGTAAAACTCAACAGGACTCTGCTGGCTCAAGTAATGCAGAGTTCCAAACCTCGTCTGTTATTAGCATGAGTACAAAAACTGTGCGTTGAGAGATTCATGGCATGGGTTTCCATGGCCCCTCTATGGATCGCCACCTTATCATGGTGGGGGGATTTGCAAGCTCTCATGATCCCAGGAACTATGTTGTCGTGTGCACTTCTCCCATGGTAGGGTCTCCCAGAGCAAAAAAGGTCCTGGGTGAAGAGCCAGACTAAGAGCAAGCCAAATGGATCTCTATGAATACAAATAACAGGATTCAGTCTCCCTCGCCTGGAATGGTATCACTGGGGCGCTGCCCTGGAGCCAGGCCTGGGGGAGGGGCTCAGTGACAAGTGCTTGGTGGCTGGGTTTATACCCATGTAACCCGGCCGGGCTCAGCCCTAATGAGCCACATGGGTCTGCCCTCCAGTGGGCTCACCACCTGCAGGAGGGATCATGGGGGTCCGGTGCAATGTGGACTGGGTGGCAGTCGAAAGCGGAGACCTTGGCTGTCCAATTCCCGGCTTGCTAAACAGGCTAACGTGGAACGTTACCTCTTTGATGGGGAAGGAGCTTGAGTTAGTGCATGAGGTTGAACGATACTGGCTAGAAATAGTCAGGCTCACCTCAACGCACAGCTTGGGTTCTGGAACCCAGTCCCAGAGAGGGGTTGGACCTTGGCCTCCTCTAGAGTTATTCCTGGCAAGAGAAGGCAAGCAGGGGTGGACATTCTTGTATTCCCCCCGCTTGGCTTGCTGATTTTGACTGGGGGTATTGTCGGGTGGTAGAAAGAATACCTCGAGGATCTGCTCAATCCTGCTTCCTTAGTAGATGCAGAACCTGAGGACGAGGAGAGCGACTTATCCATTACTGGGGCTGAGGTTGCCAAAGTTGTTAATAAACTCTTCGGTGGCAGGGCCCCGGGTGTGGATGAGATACCTGAAGGCTCTGGATGTTGTAGGGCAGCCCTGGTTGACATATCTCTGCAACATTGCGTGGAAGTCAGAAACAGTACCTTTGGCATGGCAATCTGGGGTGGTTGTACCCCTTTTTAAGAAGGGGGACTGGATTGTGTGTTCCAACTATAGAGGCATCACACTCCTCAGCCTCCCTGGGAAGGTCTACGCCAGAGTATTGGAGAGGAGAGTTTGGCTGTTGGTCAGACCTTGGATCCAGGAGGAACAATGCAGTTTTTGTCCTGGTCGTGGCACACTGGACCAGCTCTTTACCTTCTCGCTGGTCCTCGAGGTCTCTTGGGAGTTTTCCCAACCAGTCTACATGTGTTTTGCTGACTTGGAGAAGGCGTTTGACTGCGTCCCTTGTGGTTTCTTGTAGGGGGTGCTTCAGGAGTATGAAGTATTGGGCTCATTGCTACTAGCAATCCGGTCTCTATACAACCGTGGCAAGAGCTTGGTTCATATTGCCAATAACCAGTCAAACTCATTCCCAGTAAGAGTGGGACGCCACCAGGGCTGCTCTTTGTCGCCAATCCTGTTAATAATTTTTATGGACAGGATTTCTAGGCACAGCCAAAGAATGGAGGGTGTCATGTTCGGTGGCCATAGGATCTCATCTCTGCTGTTTGCAGATGGTGTAATCCTGATAGCTTAATCAACCAGTGACCTTGCAGGGATGGTTTGCTACCTAGTGTGCAGCGGCCAGGATGAGAATCAGTACCTCTAAGTCCAAGTCCATGGTTCTGAGCCGAAAAGGCTCACACAAGTGCACTTCCCACAAGTGCACTCAAAAATCTTGTGGAAAGCTTTCCCAAAAGTGAGGAAACTGTCATAGCTACAAAGAGGGGGACTAACAACATATTAACACCTATGGATTTAGAAAGGAATATCATTAAAGCTTTTGTAGGTATAATGTGTTGGTGGCCCAATACTTTTTTCCATATAGTGTAAATTAAAGAAAATGCAGTTAAACGCAGGTATTCATTGTAATGAGGATCGATTTTTATTTAAAAGTCTTTCTTTATATAGCATTATATCAGTATTTATCATTTCAGAGTTGATATTCAGTGTACTTGTATGATATTGGTTAGGAAGGTGGGATATACAACCTATACTGTATGTTAACCACTCCATGCATTATGTATCCTGACAAGGCTTCTAGCTGGCAGGTGAAAGGAAGCAGGTGAAGAGTTAGTAATGCACAATAACCACACATTCCTCACCGTGAGCCATTGCTAATTAATTTGAAACCGTTTGTATGTGGTGAAAAAGAAAAAAAACTCAAATATTGCCTTTACTTCACAGGTACACCTTCTAAGAAATGCGACTACTGTTTCATCAAAATGTGACAAAAGGCACGCTCACAAGCACACTCGCACACACAGAGGCATCTGCTACAAATGCCTGCTGATGTTCAAATGCAATCACACATTCTCTCTGCTAAGGTAGTGAGTAATTGCAGTCAAGCCATACAGGTTTGCCTGAGTGAATGAATAATTTATAAAGGCAGCACGGCAGTTCTCTTTTCCTTTCTCTGCATAATAATAAAGGGAAATCCCTATGGTGGAAGCTCCTGCTGCATGGAGAAGTAACTAACACAGGGCAAAAGTTTACTCTGTACGCATGCACGGTCGCACACGCACACAATGATACACATTAAAGGAGGAAGCTTTCGAGAGAACTGCATGTTGTTGAGCTGAGTTATTAAAGGTACCATCATCCACCATCAGATCAAAGCAAAGCAGCCTCTTACTAAGGAGTGCTAGGTGATTGACGGGAGGTTTAACACAAGGACAATCAAGAAATTAACTTGGGCTGGAGTATATTTTCTTTCATGATTGATTAAAAACAGTCCAAAAACTACCTGCTGATATTTATCTTCAGTGACTGTTCACCTAGAATCCCACGTCATCAAGCTTATTCAAGCTTGCAGTTCTGTTTTTTTTTTTTTTTTACAAAGGTGACAGTAATATTTATCACTCATAATTACCTGAAAGACATGCAAAAAAAAAGCAGGCTTCTGATTTCTGGATTATTCTTTTTGTTATTTGACATAGCAGCTTCTGGTAGCACTTTTTATTAGCTAGTGGATTAATTCTAGCTTTATGACTTTCTTAAACAACAATATTATTATATATTATTATATGTAATATATTATAGCCTGTATTTTGGACTGTTATAATATAGTCCAAAATACAGGCTTAACAACTGTATTATAATGCTTAAAGTTCAGATAGCATCGCTGTCAAGTAAGTATTCTCTCCAGCTGATGACCTGTAGATGTGTGGATGACATGAAACTAAGGTGCAGCCTTGTTTTGTGTATTGCAGGGTAGCAGTAGTTAGCTTTATGATAGTACATATCATATTGCAGTATAATGAAAATGTATAGACATGTTATTTGCTTGGCTGCTTGTATCAAAGGCAATAAGCAATTTCCCCTCCGGGATTAATAAAAGGATTCTGATTCTGAAAAATGAGATTTATGCTTTATTGTTTGCATTTTCCAGCAATGCTTCACTTTAAATTCACTAAAATTACATATTCAAGCTTCAAATTACATATTCATTTATTTGTCTATCAAATCTAATTTGATAAGCAATCTTAAATCTTGAAAAATAATCCATGATCTTCCTCTTCTGTACTCTATTTCTTCTATCCTTCTTCATCACTGAGAATAAAGTTGTCACACAAGAATGCTAATAATGTCTTTTCTAAGTTGTAAAAGGCAACTGTACTGACAGCCAAGTTTCATATGAAAAGGACTTGTGTCTTCTGTGATATATGTGGAGCTTCATTTTAAACATTAGATTGGAAATTATGTAAACACATTTATTAGCTAGATAATAGATACTGCAACCAAGAGTTTATTAGCATCTGCATACATGAACTCAATGCAGGGGTGTAATGGTTAAGGTGCCGGGCTCATGATTGAGACGTCGTGAGTTTGAATCCCGGTCAGACCCCCACCTTGCCAAGACCCTCAGGCAAGGTCCCAACTGCAAGTGTGCCTCTGTCCAACCAGCAGTAAAAAAAATGGGAAGGTAATCTGCAATGGACTGGCATCCCATCCATCCACGCTACAGAAACTGGGGATAAGCTCCGCCCCTTAGGATTGGGTGTAAAAGCCCAACAGACTTTACCTTACACATGAACTCACCCTATTTTAAATTCTATAAGCTACATCTCAGACTCCACAGACCTTGGTTGGCATGCTAAATGTTAAAGCTCAAGACAGTACAGTTAGAAAAGGACTGAACAAGTGTTTCAAGGGGTTGCCAAGAGAAAGTTTGTGAGGTTGGCCAAAATGCACAGCTCCACGTTGGCCAAAAACCAAACACAGCATATCAACAGAAACACCTGATACCAACCAACCAAAGTATTCTAGGTCATCTGTCCAATAGTTAAAGCTTTTCTGAAATTGTGTCATACAACAGGACAATGATTTTAAGCACATGAGCAAATCTACAGCAGAATGGCTAAAAAATATAAGTCAAGGTGTTGCAATGGCCCAGTGTAAGTCCAGTCCTCAACCTGATTGAAATGCTGTGGTGGGACTTTGAGAGCTGTGCATAAACAAATGCCAGCAAACCTCAATTAAGTAAAGGTGAGAGTGGGCCCAAATTTCTCCACAATGATCTGAGAGACTTATAACGTCATACTACAAGCTTCTACAAGCTATTTAATCTTCAGATGTGCTTAGTTTTTCAAATATGGCTTCTTCATGTGCTTGCAGCAAGCCATAGAACTGAAAGAGGGTGTACTTTCCTTTTCCCATGACTGTATGGTAAGAGTGGGTGAAGGGCAGTGGGGTCACAAAAAATGCCATTGCTTGACACTGGTTCATTTACTTATTAATTAAAGGCACCGGAAGGTTGTTCTGGATCCTTTCAGCCCCCTGCTAACATGGCTACAAACTAAAAAAGGCCTGTCTTTGATTTTCAGCTTCACACCATTAAAATCTTCACTTTCTCAAAAACCTTGAAATATAATATATATATATTTTCAGTAGATATAGTAAGGTGATCCCAACGTTTGCCGTTTTGTCACTGACATGTGAATTTGTTTTTGTGCGCAGGTGGTGCGCATGTTGGTGAGCGCTCACCCCAACCTCATGACTAGCCACACTCGGCTACACACTCCGCTTCACCTGGCTGCCCGCAACGGACACCACAGCACCGTCCAGACTCTGCTTGAGGCTGGCATGGATGTCAACTGTGTGGTAAGAAGAATTCACTTACTGTATAGCCATTTTGTTTTCTCCTCTGTCGGCATCCAAGGATCTAAAAGCTTTCAGACACAACAGACACAACAATCATTTTTGCACATATCCAAAGAACTTGGTATGAGCTGTTTTAATTGGCACGGAGGTGGACAGCTGGACACACATGTTGAGATTAGTGGATTGTCATGAGTAGCCTTGTCGTTGTAGTAGAAAGACACTTCGGCTCTGACTTAGGCAAACATAAGCATTTGTTGCTTTGCGTATCTTAAACTGAATACTATTTACTGTTGTTCTGTGGGAGCCAATTTTCCAAACAGTACTTGCTGAAATGTGTAATGTTGTATTTTAGGGGAGTTTATTTAAAAAAAGATAGCAGTGTAAACATTTACAGATACAGAAAATATTAAGATAAGCTATATTTGGCTGGTAGGTAATAAAGTGGTCCTTGACTTTAACATTTTGTTTGTTTTATCTGATGCAGAGTCGAGAAAAAAAAACTTTATCCTTTTGCTGAACTAAATCTTTCAAAATCTCTTTCCTCATTTCATTTCTGGTATATTTGAATATTTGAAAAGTTTCAGTCTTCTGTTTTGATAAAAGAAAGTCTAGAACTTAGTCTTTCTTTTTGTGTATGTAATTCACGACAGGCATGGATGCTTGGAAGATCCTTCTTTTGAAAG
>VUQH01008176.1:7295-21155 GCA_015106775.1 Etroplus canarensis
GTATTAGTTTTTTTTATTACTTTTTTTTTTTTTTTTTTAAATAGATGTCTCCCATAATAAAAAAATAAAATATAGATAAAATGTTATGACAGAATTTCTACAACCCTGTCGGTCAAAATGACAGCCATCAAGAATGTCTAACACAACCTTTGATACATACTTTAAAGTCAGACATGTTTATGAAAATGATAGCCTACGTTTTTGATGTGCAGTGGGTAGCGTGTGATCCTTTGCATGGGTTTCAGCAGGAAGCTGGACAGTGGCATGCCTTTACACCTGTAGTCTGTGGCAATTTTCTAACGGAAATAAAAGACAATATTAAAATACACATTGTTTTCCAACACAGTTAGAAACTCCAACATTCCCAAACTATACATGGACATTCTGTACATGGACAATATGTATCTCTCATTGGAAGAGTGGATCCAGGAACTGAGATTTAACTAAAGATTAGCTTGCTCTCTTGTCCCTCCTACCTTCATGAAGTCCTTGAAGTCTGAATCATTGTCGGTACGAGTCTGTAGCAGTGTGGCGCCGTTGAACTGGCAGGAGCAGAAACGGATGTAGGGCTGCATGTGGGACAGCTCAGCGGCCAGAATATCTCCAATCATCCCCACCGGATTGTTCTCCCCCCCCATCTTCTTACGAACACGGAGTGCCCTGCGCACACACAAAAAAAAAAAACAAACAAGTACTTTTACACAATATCCAAATAAAGATTAAACCACTGCCCTTGTCTAACATTTTATCACTATACTAAACACACTGTCGCTTCTGCTCCATCCACAAGATATTTACTTGACAAGTTTAGTGTTGCAGGCCAGCAGTTCCTTCCAGTTGACAAAAATCATGTTCATCTCTGAGTCAGTAAGCCGGCCTGATGCAGACATAGGCTTGTGGAAAACCTACACAGGCACACATACATGACAAGAATAAAATGACAGATTTAAAAGAACTGATGGGTATATGATCTAAAAGATCAAAAGTCACAACTCATGTACATAACTTAGCAATCATTCTGCTGTAGCTGTTAATGCATGTATCTTTTTCAGAATGGCACTGATTTTACAGAAGTTATTCAGCAGGCTTGTGTGAAATTACCTCCAGCACTATCTGCAAATCTTCCACATATTTTTCCTCAGTCTCTATCAGCTCATGGAGGTAACCCTGCCTCTTCTTCTCCTGGGGGCTCAGTGATTCCAGGCTGTTCAGGTCTGCACACCCTGCAGGAGAGGAACAATACATAGAGAGGCTGTATGAAAAATCCAACCAGTGCAGTCACTTCATCATAACCACAAGCAAATGATCTTAAACAACAGAAGTTCTTTAGGTCTGCATTTAGTGCCTCCTGCTGGAAGTCTTTACACAAGAAAATTAAAAAAAAAAAAGCTTCACCCTCTGCGCACTCATGTTTTTACTTTCAGCATTTAGGAAAACAGCAGACATTAGTCTCAACCAGCACACAAACACAACCTTACCTGATACATGCCCATTTATCCACTTTAAGGATCCAATATAAACTGACTGTTGATCCCTTACAAACTCTTCTCTTTCCTCTCCCTCATCAGGCATCTCATCCCAGAGGTTTAAAAAATGAAATCTGTTCTGTGAAGCCATTGCAATGACTGTGATTTTAGGTGGTTATGTGGTTAGTCTGTTTTCTCAGTCTGATCATCCTCTGCCTCTCTTGTCTGGTTTGTCTTTTTCTTCACTGTTATCTTCTTGTTGCTGGTAAATCTGTTTGTACCAAAACAGAAAAGGAAATTCTTTCCTTTTCACCTTTGGTAGCATGTTCACAGTGGAGAAAGCTGAACTTTTCCTATTTTCCTTCAGCTTCTGTAACTAACAAGCCTGAAAAATTTAGGATAATTAAGAGTATTTTTAGATCAGGTAGCTCAGTGCAGGATAAGCAAAGACGAGTATCTGAAATTGCACAAAAAAAAAATAGGAAAAAAGTGAAAAACAGTTCTCGATTATCTGTTCATCTTTACCCCATGTAATGCATTGACAATATAAACACTGAGTACAATTAACACACAGGATCTTTATTTTTGTATTTCAGATTCAAAAAAATATATGGAGAGACACTTTTAAAAATATTTCCATCACCTTGTACCACAAATGTTTGATATACTTGTAAAGTCAGTTGTGTGGACAGCTCCTGCAGCTGTGAGTGCTTTTATGCATTTTTCCATTAGTGTTGTTCACTCAATTTTATGGCAGCTTTTTACCTGAAATCTTAAATACATTGCGATTAACAGAGTCCAGATCCCCTAAATTAAAATGAAAATAAAAGAAATTCATTACATTAGCCATCAAACTGTATTGCACCATCTTTCACTTCTCCTTGAGGTCTCTGTACCAAGAGAGAAGCCAAAGCATATATATAAATTTTCACTTGTTTGTCTGAATTTACCCCAAACCCAAAAATACATGACAACCATGTTATTTATTTCAATATATAACCTGTAGTGAACATTATGAGCAGCCATGCATTCACTTCTTTCAACACAAAATCAGTCTGAGCAGCAGCAGAAAAACAGCATTCATTCTTAAAGTGCAGCAGTCATTTTTTAAATCAGCACTCCCGGAAGCAAGGCTTAAAGTATTACACATTTACACACACACACACACACACACACACACACACACTTTAGTCCTGAACTTTTCTACATATTACCTAATGGAGGTGTATTTTAAAATGCAAAAGCCCAGTGAAGCCAGACTGGACATAAAACAGTATTTAACCTCCCAGATCCCCAGTGCAAAGTCTGTGTGATGTCCAAATGTGCCAACTTTGCACTGATGTGGAAACAAAAACCCCCACAGGTAGTCCAGTTAAGCTCACAGCTAGTCTGTACTCATCTCGCCTCCGAAACACTGTACTCAGGTAGCACACTCATTTGGACCAAATACTGAGAAGGTGCTGTTTCTGTAATCTCATATTAAATGGTTTGACCCATGAAAAAACTTCAAGAGCCAGAAAATTTAGAGTAAATATGAACTTATTACATTTAGATGTAGTGTACTTATTTTCAATATAAAAGTTTGTACTTTGGTTAGGTTCTGTTATAGATCATGTTTTCTGTTAGAATAGACCCTTTCAAAACAACAATGTATTAAAAAGCCTTTTTGGTTTGGCTTTCAGGCAAAACTCCATTAAGTCAAATTTGTCCCTGAGTTGCAACTCTAAGACATAACAAAAATGTGACTAAGTCACTTTCAGTGATGGCCCTGAGGTAACGTCGACTATGATGTTGTGGGAACATCACCAGTACAGTGATGACAGTGTGAGAGAATGCATCTGAAGTAGTTCTTCTGTTGTGTACTACAAGTGAGAAAGGAAAACTTCAAGGAATAACATTTCCATACGATTTGCTGTCCATGTGTGAAAACAGCTCAAGTCTTTAATGGCTTCACATATGCACTTTAGACATTTTGGGGAGAATTAAGTCAGGATATTTTCAGAAAACCTGTAAACCCCTTGCTGTTTGCTTCAAAATTCACGTCAATGTAATCTGTCATCACACAGATGTTGTACTAGAGAGCTGACAGTTAAAGACCATCCAATGTCTGATCTGACAGCACTGGACATTTTTGTTCTCACACGCACCTCTCTCAGGCAAGTCCTGAAAAAGTTTAGTGCTCCAGTGCATACATGAAAATGACTTGATAAAGATGCTTGTACTGTGTCATCATGCTTTTTTTTTTTTTAAATGTAATTATTAAAGCAGGCCCAACTTGATGACAACCATTTCACAGGGAGGACATGAGCTGAGCCTAAAATCTGGACTGCCCATTCCGCCACAATTTTGAAGGTTATCATAGTTATCAATTTGAAGGTTATTAAGGCTTAGTTGCAGTAAAACATGTCTGCATACTGACACATTTGAAGAAAAAACAGATAAGTAGTGGGTGTCGTGTGAGCTGAACTCCCAAAACTGGAGAGCCAGAAATCAAAGAAAGTTTCAGAAAAAAGGGGGAAAAGAAAAATGTAGGGAAAAGGAAAGTATGTGAAGGGATAAAGAGGCCAAAGTGGGATGAATGGGGGGACATAAGTATTGAATAAAGAGAAACAAAAGGAAAGAACAAGGTCCACCCACAGAGAAACCCACCATCACTCAGCATCAACTTTCACAATCAAAACAAGAAGTGGAGAATCAACATGGCACAGAGGCTTCAACAATTCACAGAAAAACAAGAAAAACTAGTTTCAAGTCCAAATTTGGTAAGTTAAGGACCCCTTTTTAAATTATATCACCTGTTGTTTGCGTTTCTTTTAAACATACAAAGTGAATTTTGCTCAGTGGGACAAGTTAGAAGATAAGAGTGTCCAAACACTCCACCCGTCAGAGCAGAGTCTGACAGTGGGTCTCTCTGAAGTCGGGAGGAGGAGAGGGAGAGGAGGTGGTGGAGGAGGGTCTTTCTACCACCCTAAAAAGAGAAACAAATGAGGAATAAGAGATAGGGAGAAATAGAGATTGAATGGGAAGCGAGAAAACTGTGAAGAAAAGATAAACGGAGGGATGTGCTAAGGATACACTATCTAGTATGGTAGGTAGAAGAAGTCAAAATTAGTCTGTTATATAGATTTGAAGCAACATGGAAATGAGCAATTTACTTACACTGCTGACTTGGGTCACACTCTGCTGTGGTCATCTTAACGTAATTGGTGGGAAACAGTCCAGTGACCCCATTGGCTTCTCCTTTCCACCAGTCCGGGTCATTCTTGTCTAAAACGTTGATGAGTTGCCCTTTGGAGAAGCTCATCTCTTCTTCATTGGCAGCTGTGTAGTCGTATATGGCGATCACCTGACAGACTGAATGTGAAAAGGACAATGTGTTATTATTCTTTCAGTCAACCTTTATTTTACTACTGCTGCATACTTTCTACCACTCTGATTTTTGTTCTCACAGGACTTGAAGTTGTGTTTGTGTTACCTGGTTGGGGTGCTGGTGTGGACTTGCCGCTATTGGATCCCAACATTTTAACATGAGTAGCAGGGAACCAGCCCTTCTGACGCTTTTTACCACGCGCCTAGAGTCAGAACAAAAATTACTGGGTTTAAAAATGATTTTGATCAGACTGCTGGGATAATGACAATTATCTTAAAGTCTATATAGAATTTTTTCCACCAGATTAGCAAACAAGACATACAGAATTGCTGCAACACAAGATTGTTCATTTCTGAGTGAGTAATTTTTTTACTCTTTTTTTCCCCTTTTGAAAAGACAGCTAAATTTATAAATGTGCAAATAAAAAAATTTAAGCATTACTTTTTGTTAAACTGGTCATCACTCAAAGTTCACACTGTTTTATTAAAGAGGGTCACAAATGAGAAAGGTCAGGAGGCTGCTACACTCAAGCCAAATGGCAACAGAGCTGAGCTGAGTGGAGATAAAGTAAATAGACGGGTCCAGATGTTTTCTTCCAGACACTGCAGGCTGCAGAGGTTGGTCAGAGCTCAGAGCTATGGTTCAGGCCTTTACCTCATTGCTGCTTATACTTCTGGATAATGGGAAAGCGATGGTTGAGGTGAAACAGACCTCAAATCATTTTGTAACTGATGGCACTGAGTGAACAGAAACCTATTCACCTGCAGGACTGTACAGCAAATGAGCAAAAGTACAGACCATGTGTGAATCTCTAGGGATGAAAAATGAAGACAAAGCAGAAGCAAAAGCTACTTGGCTGCTTGAGTCCGGCTACAAAAATGAGTCAATCCCCACCGACTTACACTGTGCAAAAACTTTACAGGGATAATTAATTACAATGATTAGATTGTTTTAGGACATAACGCTCTGCATACATGGCTACTTGGAGTTGCAGGCAGGTGCCAGCATAGACAAGATGCACTGCTACCTGTCTGCTAGGCCTTATCTCCACTAACTATAGTTGCTGAAACAGGCTTCTCAACCTTTTTTTTTTACACTCTTGGTGCCTTTTGGAGCATTTTTAATGAAATTATCTGTCAAATAATATGTTTTGCCATCTAGTTTATTTTACGAACCACCCAAGAAATCTGTGCTCCAGTTTTTTCATGCAATGAAATTCTGCACCTGTGAAAGGCAAAAAAACAAAGTCCATAGATCCCACCTGCTATCCTAAGCTGCTTTCACTAGCTGATAACTTGGCACTTAACTCTTTCATCCAAATATGATTACTTCTGGTTTAAGATGGTGGTGATCAAAATTGTACACCTGAGGCTTCAGAAGAGCAGTCCACAAACCAAATGGTGACATCACTGTGGCTACGTTCATCTATTATATACAGTCTATGATGTGAGCAACAATCAAACATTGACCTGCAGTTCTCCAAGCCACCAGCCAGAGACGTCCTTGCCGAGGATGAGGATGAGTTGACCATTTTCAAGATTCAGCTGCTCCGGGCCGGTGGAGGTATGGGGTCGTGTCACCTGGGCGATCTCTGCAAAAAAACACAACCACATTTTGAAATTTCTGAAAAAAGCGCATAGTGGACTTGCCCTTCAATGTGCAAATCTTAGCAAGAATCTTACCTGGTTTTTTCTTACCAGACGTGCTTGATGTCTAAAAAAAAAATATAAATACAAAGTATGATCAGGTGCTGTTTATTAGTAACACCTAATATTGCAATTAATGCATTTAATCACCATAAATTAAAAAAAAAAAAGCCAAAAAAGGCACGATCTCCCTAAAATATTTATTACAACAGGACATGGCTTTACATCAGACCAGATCAGGACCTATGCGTCATTATGTAATGAGTTTTCTTACATCAGTCTCTTTAGGTTTGACATAGTTGCTGGGGAAGACTCCTGTGC
Organism: Etroplus canarensis; assembly: GCA_015106775.1. NCBI lineage: Eukaryota > Metazoa > Chordata > Actinopteri > Cichliformes > Cichlidae > Etroplus > Etroplus canarensis. The sequence goes on from VUQH01008176.1 coordinate 14,099, forward strand.
GGTTGCCTATCGAGCCATTCCACCACTCTCCTTCTCTCTTTGTCACTAAAATCACATCTCCCTCTCTGAATGTCAGATCACCGTGTTCTGGAGACTCATATGTGTACAACGCTACAAATTCTGGAAGACAAAATACACATAAATATTAAGAAACAGCAATAGAGCTACAGGCCCAGTCCGATTGCTTACTACTGAATTCCATAACGCTGTAGTTCCGAGTGTCAACAAAACCTAAGTGACTGGCTACAAGATTTCTGACACATCACATATGCTGTCATGTACAACAGACTCACGCAGAGTAGCTGAATCGGCTCGTTAATAAATTCTGAATGGAATAAATATCTAAGTAAATGTGAGAGACATCACATAAATAAACTACAAGAATGGACAAATTATATAGTTAAGTCTGTTAAACCATTTGAAAATCCTTATCAAATGTTAAAATATGCTAAAATATAATATAAACCATGGACGTCAAACATACAGCTCACAACATATGAGAACTGAAGGTGAAGGGTTTAAGTTTTGGACTTTCAGCTTTATTTTGCAAACACTTAAGAAAACATCACAAAATTGGCTGTCTGAATTTCTTCAAAGCCAGGGCCTGAATCATTTAGTTTAGTAACCGTCTGAATGAAAGACATTTCACTTGGCCTGCCATAACATGCTAAAGTATGGAAAGGAGCTGCCCCTCTTGTGAGCATTTACATGCATGATGCAGGTAATGTAGCAAGCATAAATATTAAGTTATATTTCACACAAGCTTTTACTTCACCTTCAAGTTGCAGGCTGTCACTAGAATCTGTAGCATCAGGAGGGGAGCTCTTTGTGCTATAAAAAGATAAAAATCATATTTCATATATACATACCATCTATTCTAGACATACATCTTCCAGTAACAAACCACAAAGCACATGCAGCTCCACTAAGGAAGGCTATTTACAGTCAGATGTAAATGGGTTAAAACACAAGGTGCTGTACTACACATGTCAACATATTTAAAATAACTGGGAATTCTGCTCAGGACTCTTTTTTTAATTTTATTTTTTAAAATTTTTATTCAGTGTTAGAAGACATTCAACTTAGTGTCAAGCATTCAAAGCCAAGAAAACAAAACAATAAAAGACAGAACAAAAAAGGGGGAAAGGGGTGTTGTGTTGCATTGTGTTGTGTGTGTGTTACAAGATATGTATTGTACAATTGATTAAACAAACAATGCCAGGAGGGAGAAAATAAATAAATAAATAGATAAATAACTAATCGTATAAACACAAGGACATCAAACCATTCATACGCAGACATATGGAAAGCAGACAGGTGTGTCATTCAGGTTACTGAGTTCATATAAGCTAACAAAGAGTGATGATATAAAAGACTTAACTGAAAGTGGAATGAGCTAGTACAATTAGTACATTTAGCAGCTAGTACAGTTGTTGTTCTGTGTTCTACTGATTTAATGAGCAAGGTCAAAGTTCCCACCTCGTACCAGGCATTTCTAGACTAAATCAGGTCTGGCCTTTAAAAAGATGTCTCTTATGAGGATTTCTATTCTGATTCAAAGTTCTAAATGTTACATAGACTTCTCAAACGTTCAATGGTCATTCAAGCAAAAATTTAGGTTAAATTTAATTCAAAAGTCTAAGATTTCCAGCTAACATGTAGGTACTATTTTTATTTTTTGATACGATGATTTGATTGACCTTTTATTAAGTTGTGATGAGCATCCACTCCTGGTACCCCCACACACACACACACACACACACGTATTACTAGATGGCAATGTTAATTCATAAAAAGTAGTATGATTTATATAGAGCATATCTGCATGGGAATTGTGTTTCTTATGGGGTTATGTTTTATTGTATTTTCCATGGTAAGGGAAGCACAGTGGTGGAGTGTTTACCCATGATTGAATCACAGTGAAAAGGGTCTGAGTTTGAATTTAGTGTTTTTCTGAGGAGTTTGCAGAGATGTTATTTAGAGTTATTTTTAAAGACAGTTTGCACATCTTACTTTTTAACCAAATGTTAACATTGTTTAGAGATCTGGCAAAGTTGTCTTTTTGACATTTTTGCTACTGGCACTGCTTTACTGTAATGAAATAAGGAGCTGCTCAAAATTTTAAGAAGGAACTACATCCATTCATCCATCTATTTATTTTCTGCCACTTATCTGGGTCTGCGCTGAAGGGGCAGCAGTCTTAGCAAACTTGGCCAGACCTCTCTCTCCCAGCCACCTCCTACAGCTCTTCTGGTGGGACAATGAGGTGTTCCCAAGCCAGCTGACAGACATAATTTGTCAAGCATGTCCTGGGTCTGCCCCAGGGGCTCCTCCCAGTTAAACCATGCTGGAAACACCTGATCTAGGAGGCATCCTAATCACATACTGAACCAAATCAACTTTGATGTGGAAGAGCAGCAGCTTTACTCTGAGCCCTTCCTGAATGAAGCTCCTCACTCTATCTGTAAGGCTAAGCCCAGGCACCCTTTGGAAGAAACTCATTTCCATTATCTCATTCTTTTGCTAACTACCCAAAACTTGTGGTCATAGATGTGGGCAGGGACACAGATCGACCTGTAAATAGACAGCTGTGGTTTAACACTCAGCTGTCTCTTTGCCATAACAGACCAGTACAACATTTTAATTACTATAGACTCTGCATAAATCCATCTGTCAATCTCCCATTCCCTTCTTTCTTCATTTGTGAATAAGAACACAAGAAACTTAAACTTCTCCATTTCGGAAAGCAGTTCCTCATTCCTACTGTGTGTTAAGAATGAGTTGCCGCCACCCGGTTTCTGACTGAGGAGGAACCATCTTGTAAGAAGACACAGGAAAAAAAACAGAGAATGACACTTGTAAGCATTACCTGATAATTGCAATAAGTTCAAAACTATGATTTTACCATACAGGCTGAAAGAAATTCACAACACAATTAAGAGACAAAATCAAATCTCTACTTTAATTGCAGGGAACATAATCTGTGCTTAAGTCTGTACTTACTCTGAACTCTCATCTTCTCCCAGCAGTGTCACGTATGTCTTGGGGAACCAGCCCTGTTCGCCATTAAGCTGTCCAAGCCACCAGTTCTCCTGCTGCTCCAATATTTGAATCACATCATCCTTATTAAAATTTAGGTGGTTATCCGTCTTTGCTGTCCAGGAACACAGTGCCTGGGCCAATAGGTTACCTACCACCTTCTGACACAGAGACAATACAGAGAGGATTGAAGTGTTTCAATGTATCCTGAGAATAATCACACTGTGGTATGTAAATGGTGACAGCTGGTCCACTAGTACGGTGGATATAGAACATCTACACACCCCTGTTAAAATGGCAAGCTTTTCTAATGTTAAAAAATCAAATTAAAATTCAGTTGAACAGAAATAAATTTGTTAGGGTGAAAAATATAAAAAACAAAAATTAATATGCTAGTTGCATAACTCTACGCACCCTAAAATTAATACTTTGTAGAAGCACCTTTTGCGGCATTCAGTCTTTTTGGGTACACACTTGCAATCAGTTAAAGTGATTCTGATTAACCCCAGATAAAGTTTAGCTGATCTAGTAGGATTTTCCTGACAATTACCCAGTTGCAGCCTACACCAATGGCCATGGTTTGGAGAGAGCTGACAAAGCATCAAATGGATCTTTTTTTCCCCAACGGTGTCAGTCAAGAGAAAGATACAGAAAAAAAAATTCCCACGGCATTACATATACCATGCAACACAGTGAAGCCAGTCATCAAGAAGTGGAGAAACGATGGAACCACAATGAAAAAGAACTAAATATCCCTCCAAAACTGATGAAAAGATAAGACAAAAACTGGTCAGGGAGGCTGCCAAAAGGCCTACAACATCACTAATGGAGATGCAGGAAATTCCGGCAAGTCCTGGTTGTGCATTACATCTAACAATCTCCTGTATTCTCTATATGTCCGGACTATGGGGTAAGGTCACAAGATGGAAGCCTTTTTTTACAAAGAAAAACATCCAGGTCCAGCTAGAGTTTGCACACACAAAACAAAACAAAACAAACAAAAAAAAAAAACACCAGATCTCCAAAAGCAAGGAAAAAGGTTATGATCTGATGAAACCAAAGCTGAATGCTTTGGACACAATTACAAAAGGTATGTTTGGCACAAAAATAACACTGCACATTACCAGAAGAGCACCATACCCTACTGAGAAACATGGTGGTGGCAGCATCATTGTTTGAGGTTGTTTTTCTTCATCTGAAACTGGGGCTTAAGGGATTTATGAACATTTCCAAATACCAGTCAGCTTTGGCCCAGAACTTTCAGATGTCTGCTAGAAAGCTGAAGCTGAAGAGGAATTTCACCTTTCAGCACAATAATCACCCCAAGGATACATCCAAATTAACAAAAGAATGGCTTTACCAGAAGAAAATGACAGTTTTGGAATGGCCCAGCCACAGCTCAGACCAAAATCCAATTGAAATTCTGTGGGGTGACCTGAAGAGGGCTGTGTACAAGAGATACCCTTGCAATCTGACAGATTTGGAGCACTTTTGCAAGGAAAGGTGGGCAAATATTGTCAAGATGTGCCATGCTGATAGACTCCTACCATAAAAGACTGAATTACTGTATATAAAGCAAAAGGTGCTTCAAAAAAGTATTACTTTTAGGGTGTGCAGACTTATGCAACTAGCCTATTGAACTTTTTTTATGTTTTCTTCCTCACAGACTTGTTACTTTTTCACATGAATTGTACAGGTTAGATAGTTCACATTAAAGGTGGAAAAAGATTTAAAATTCTTCAGTGTGGTGGTCTCATTTTTTTTTTTTACATCAGAAAACCTGTATTTGTAGACTTTATTTATTCATTTTAGGTCCTCTGTCTCACCTGTCCCTGCGTCTCAGAAGGCGCAGGGTTTGGAGAATGCGTTGGTGTAAAGGCAGATTTTGCTCCTGCTACCTTGGCAGCCTTAAGGGCATTGGAAAGCTGTGACTGGAGTGGTATTTTAGCAGGACCAGGAGCAGAATTAGGAGTAGCAGGAGTACTGTTAGCTGCGTCTGATGGGGCAACTTTCTCGACATAGCTCTCTGGGAACCAGCCCATCTTCCCCTGTTTGCTGCCATACAGCCAACCCTCCTCTCGCTCTGTTGTCTCATCAACCTGTAAAGAGGAGACAGGAAGGGAAGAAAAAAGAGAAAATGTTTTACATGATGACACAGAGGGATATATAAAGAAAAGAGTGGGGAAATATGTGGCTGTCTGGAAAGAAGGCCTTATTTTATTCCTACCTCAATGATATCCTCCGCTTCAAAACTGAGCTCTTCATTGTTTCGTGCAGTAAATGGGTAGAGCGCTTTGAAGGATGTGAGAGCGGCTGACTTCCTGTGCCGTGTGGCTCTCGGCTGCCCACCTAAAATAGCACATAAGCGATCATAAAATGAACTGATCTAAAAAGAGGAAATACAGAGAAGTGTATTAAAGTTTAAAAGCATGCATTTTACCTTTTCTCTCCTCCAGTCCTCTCAGCAGAGCCTGAATATCAATCTTCCCTCCCGTTTTTGGGGGTGGTTGTTGCTGCTGCTGATGAGAAGCCTCGTCCTTCTTCTTTCTCTCCTCTTCAGCTTTCCTTCTCTCATCTTCCTCCTCCTTTCTCTTCCTTTCCTCTTCTGCTCTTTTCCTCTCGTCCTCACGTTTCCTCCTCTCTTCCTCCTGCTGCTGCTGAAGCCTTCTTCTCTCTTCATCCCGCTTTCTCCTCTCCTGCTCCTCTCTCTTCTTTCTTTCTTCCTCCTCTCGTTTCCTTCTTTCCTCCTCCTCTCGCTTTCTCCTTTCCTCAGCATCTCGGAAAGCGGCTTCAGCAGCCTTCTGCCTTCTGCGTTCCTCTTCTTTTCTTTCCTCCTCCTCCCTCCTGCGTCTTTCCTCCTCTTCCTTCCTTCTCTTCTCCTCTTGTCGCCTCTCCTCTTCCAGTTTTCTCCTCTCTTCTTCTAACTGCCTCCTTTCCTCCTCCAGCCTTCTTCTCTCCTCCTCCTGTCTCCTTCGCTCTGCTTGGCGCCGACGCTCCTCCTCTTCTCTTCTCTTCCTTTCCTCCTCCTCTCTTTTTTTCCTCTCAGCTTCCTCCCTTGCTCGGAGCTCTCGCTCAGCTTCCTCTTTGGCAGCCTGGATGAGAGCCTGTCTCTCTCTCTCCTCCTCCTCCCTCTGTTTGGCCTCCCTCTCTTCCTGAAGCTTTCTCTGCCTCTCTTCTTCATCTCTCCTCAGCTTCTCCTGCCACTGACGCTCCTTTTCCATTTTAATACGCCTATAATTGGAAAAACAGCACTGACACTAAGTATGCACATTATAAGAAGTTATTTTAGATGACGTGAGGAAAGATTTAAAACTATCAAACTGTCTCAACTGGTAACATGTTCAGAGTGTACCCCGCCTTTCACCCAGAGATAGCTGGGACAGGATCCAGAATTCCCACGACCCTGAGTTGGAACAAACATTTTGAAATCCCAGCAGAGGATTGGAAATGCTAGAGCTCATACGCCATACACGCCTTAAATTAACCCTCTAAAATTGTTTTTTGTGAATCTAAGTGACTCCAGCCAAGTTAAACTGTTCAAATAACCTGGACATATGCACTAAATGCATTTAGTGCATATGTCCAGTACATAGTCCACAATGTTTGGCCAAAAGATTAAAACATTTTGCGAAGAGGGCCAGATGTCATGTGAAAAATTTATCCCACTATACCCAAAGCTAATCATGGTTGCATACAGAATGGGGCTCACTATGTCAAACCTTCCAAGACAATTAATTACTGAAAGACAAAACACATCTGACAATATCTGGGAAACTTTTTTGAACTTTGTAAAAGGTTTAGATCTGGTAGAGCACAAGTCCAAAAAGATGATAGTCGTGGAGTGCAGTGTTTTTTTTGTTTAATTTTTTTCTTTTTTTTTTTTTAAATGATGAGCAAGACCTTTTGCTCTGGGAATTTTGTGTATTCTGTATGCTGGTACATGGATTTTTTTGTTGTTTTTTTTTTTTTTTTTAATTTTTTTTTATTTTTTTTTTTTTTTTTTATTATTTTTAAATGT
>VUQH01008180.1:0-11599 GCA_015106775.1 Etroplus canarensis
TCTCATCAACATTGTTAGGCATGCATACACAGGGACCATACAAACTACTGAGTGCCATTTTGAGTTGATGCAATGAGATTTCAGCCAAATGGACGAGCCTGCTGCACCGTCTTTTCACTTTGATTTTCGGGATGTCTTTGAATTCTGCCCTCTGTGGGTTGATAATTTTCATTCCCATCAAACCATGTGACATCCTTTTGTTCTTAACACAGTACCCAGCCCATATCAGTATAGATATCCAGCGTGACTTTTCCCCATTGATATCTGATTGTGTTTTCAAAGTGTTCCTTTGATTATTTTGAGCATTGTATATTTTGTTGGACTGTGAACTGATTTGCAATTGCCCACTGACCAAAACTTAATTTCATCATGTTTTTAAAACACAGCTCTCCCATTTTCACCTGTTTTTTATTTGTATGGGTGATGAGGACAGTATTTCATTACTAAAGTTCTTTGATGGACCTGAAGCTACAAACACCAACAAGTAAGACAGCAAGAATCTTCATCTCTCTGTTTATTTGCTACTTTTCTAACACTGATTAAACTGTGAACAGAAATCATCCAAACTATGACTACAAAGCGGGGGTGACAACCTCAATATAATTCTCATTAAAACTTCTTATTTTTATTACTTCTGGTGAGTAGCACAAGACTGTACACAGTCTACTCCTGGAATAATTCCTCTCACAAATAAAGTAGCACTTACAAAAATATCTGCTCTGTTTCTGTGGAAAACGGCTTATCAAATGTTCATTTGGTAACTGGAGCAGGGTTTCTGACATGAAGTGCTTCGGCAGGTCGTGAGCTGGATGTCTGTACAAGCCTGCACATCATATCATATCAGCGGGGTCACAGTTATAGAGCTGCATGGATCTGTCTGATCTCCACATGTTATTTCACACGTGTCTGCTTCCCTGAGTCTTGCGATGGGAGGTGTGACTACACTTCTGGCTTCTGCACAGATAACTCCCTCCCTCCTGGGTTACTGTCATTCACAGGTTTTAAATTATAAAACTGATCAGGTTTTGGTTAAGGCAGCCCTAAAGCTTGTAGGAAAAACAAGACCCAAACTATTTGAAATAAAAAAGAAAATAAAGCAGGGCCAGTGTGCCCCACTCCTCTCTTCTCCTCCAGGTAAAGCTCATTAGAAGAAAATTCACAGGTGCGATTCATCACCTTAATTAAGGCTTTGTTGCCATACTGAGCTCCACTTCTACAACCCCACTGTGCGTGCTGCCTGCTGCCTACATGATCAAAAAGGAGTCGTAGTTGAAGTTGTTAGTTGTACCCACTGTTTTGCTGGAATAGCAAGTCAAGAGTGTGTAAAAAGCATACCTTATCCTTTTCGCATATTTATATAGTACACACAAAGGAATTAAGTTTCTATGTCGAATTGTTGACACTGGAGAAATGACATGCATAATAGTTAGAATTTTTAGAACACTAGGCATGTACACATTCTCAAGACGACCTGCTGAATACCAAACCGAGCATCTGAATGGGGAAGAAAGGTTAAGTTTTAAGACATTAAATGTGGCATGGTTGTTGGTGCCACACAGGCTGGTGTGTGCAGTTCAGAAGCTACTGATCTACTAGGATTTTTTCCCCCACACAGCTTCTCAAGGTTTACAGAGAATGGTCTGAATTGAGCAACAGATCAGCAGGCAAATAATGCATAGTTGATGTCAGAGGTCAGCGGATAAAAGCCAGATTGCTTTGAGCTGATAGGAAGGTAACAGTAACTCAAATAAAAACTCATTACAACCAAGGTATGCAAAAGAGCATCACTCACTGCACAACAGGATGCCAACCAAAAGCAGATGGGCTACAACAGCAGAAAACCACATGGAGTGCCACTCCTGTCAGTTAAGTACAGGAAACTGAGGCTACAATTTGCACAGGCTTAGCAAAATTGGAAAATATCAGACTAGAAAAATCTTGCATGGTCTGATGAGTCTCGATTTCTGCTGCGACATTTGGATGATGAGATCAAAATTTCGAGTGAACAACATGAAGGGCAGGATGGATTGAGAACACCTGCTCTCCTTTGATCTTGGAAGCTAAGCAGGATTGGGCCTGGTTAGCACTTAGATAGGAGACCCACTAGGAATCCCAGGTGCAGTGGTGGAGTGGGTTGTCTTCTAACCAGAAAGTTGGTGGTTTGATCCCTGGCTGCTCCAGTCTACATGCTGAAGTGTCCTTGGGTCACACACTAAACCCCAAAGTATCCCTGATGCATCTGAATGTCTGTGATAGTTAAAGGCATAAAGTGTTCTGTGAATGAAGCTTGAAGTAAAAAGTGCTCTGACTGCTCAGTTACAGTTGAAAGGATACAAGTACCATTCCATTTGCATACACAGTAATGATGTGGTATATATTTCCTTGGTGCACCAGCTGAGCATTGTTTTAAAGCCACAGCCTACCTACAAACTGTTACTGATCTTGTGTTATGTCTGACCCAAAAGCTGTTGACAAAATATGGTTACAGTTACAAGCCTGTATTCTTTCTAATGGCCAGCAGGAGGTGGGGACAAACAGAAGGCTGACTGCAGATAAGCCCATGCGAAACCGAGTAGAGGCTTCTACTTCACCAACTTCCAAGACGCATGGAAAAGAGCACATAGTCTGAAGAGGACAAAGTGCCAGAGATATCTTTATTATCTGACTGGTGTGTCAGTCAAATAAAGCTATACTATTAAAGTTACTGGAGCTTTATCCTCTTCATATAAGCCTATAGGAAAATAACCCTTTGACTTATGGTTTACAAATGTCCATCTTTTATACACCCTTAAAAGTCTTGACATGGAGCAGATTAGAACATATTAAGACAAATTTATGATGGCAAATCCAACCTGTGTCCAAATCAGTGGCAGTATTAACTTAAAAACATTTAACTTGAAGCTGATTCATTTTAAGCTTATAAGAAATCTTAAGACGAAAACACACTTCTATCATTTCAAACCTTTCAGCTGTGGTGCTGCCCAGTGCTCTGTGCTGTAATGCAGAAATTTCAGAGGTACCTGAAAAGTATGAGCAAGTGCAAAAACAACAAAGAATGCTGCTTAAGAATCTCTCTTATTAGAGATCTTTAATCCAGTTTGATAAAGCCAACAGTATTTACCTGACTCACAGGTAAACCTCCACATCCCCAGTTCATAACTTTATTTCTCACATGTGTTGGTTACACAATGATCACAAAATAGTGATTTCTCCCTCGTGTCATAAGTTCTTAACACTCCAGGCGTACTTATATTTACTATTTGTACAATATATTGTCATTAAATCCATTCATTCATGAATCCATCCACCCTCCCCATTCACATGCATACACATAAACACTGTACAGATTTATCAGTAGAGATGTTCCAAGGCGGTTTTGCCTTATTTGATATCTGTTAGTCATTAAAGAAACAGCTGAGTACCATTGTTTTTGTTGTTTATGTTCTGACAACTGCTTGATGATTTGTTCAAAAACTAAGAAGGTGGAGTGCAGATGCAATACGGAGTCTCATGTGTTCAGAGGACCTTGGTCCTGTTCAGCAAGAAAATAAAGAGAAGCAGACTCAGGTAGAGTGGTGGGAATAACGCATTTAAACTAAGAGCCCGAAATGGTTTTTCCCTCTTCTTGTAGTTCTAGTGTCAACATATTTCACTTTTTAATGTCTAACGTTGAGCTGAGGGTAAAGAGAGTTCAGCAATTTGATTCCTCAGTTCACATAGGAGTGACAATACAGGTAATGAGATTTACAGTACGGTACATACAGGTCGCATCCAGCATTATAAACCTCCAATACTGCTGCCTCATTTGTAATACAGCCTGCTGAGCTTATGCTCCTCTGCTGCTCTTTTGGCCTCAGTCAGTCTGCGCAGTAGATGAGGCCTGCTTGGCTCGAGTAATATTAGTTTTAGGAATCCAGTGTCAGGACAGGAGGACATCACCTTTGCAGTAAAGTGGCACAAACGTAGCTGCAGGAGAAAATGAGATTCTGAGAAGTGCAAAGAGTCAAAACTTTTTTGGTCGCTAGTGATCCATGTTTGGGTTCATGATGTTTTTTCAGTTGGCTTTGTTGGTCCAGAGGTTCAAGTCAGTGACCGACAAAGCCAGGCTGAGTTGAGATGAAGATAAGCTGCCCAGAGCATGGCTGGGCAGGGCCGCCCCGAACTGGGCCAGTCGTGCTGGGTTAGGAAGAACTCTGCGTTGGGAGAGGACAAAAAAAGAAAAGAAGCAGCTCATCCTGCGGTGTCTACCTGCCGAAAATGTTCTCATACTCTGTCAGTATAAGCTCCACAATCTGGTTCTGATAGACCATGTGGACTGCCATGTTCCAGGTCTCCGTTTCAGGCCGCAGCAGTGTGGGGCCGAACACGATGGCCATGCTCTGGGTTGTCATACGGTTTTCCTCGCCATGGTCGGTCACTCTGGAGGAAGAAGAAAAGGAAGACCAAGTATCAAATGTTTATCTGATAAGGACTTTTAAGAGCAGAAAATCCTGACAGGAACGAACATCAGTTTAAAAACTTGAATGAAACATTTTAAACTGGTATTAAAATGAGATGTGACCCCTTCTGCCCATAAAAGACTATTAATATCTCCCAGACCAAGGCCAGTGCCTTTGTGGAATGACACCAAAAGGAACCAATAATGAAGGACCGCCTGATCACCACCCCCTTACCAAACAATACCTTCCAACCCAAAGTCCAGTGGTATTTCCTGGGGGACTCCTAATAATGGCAGATGTCTTGCCATGTGACCATGCCAGGTTTTGACAAGCACTGGTAGGGTCTCAATTCATTGCAATATAATTTTATGATAGCCTTGCAGGATTATCAGTGGACAATTTTGATGTCATAATGACATAAATATACAGTGTTGCATAAATTAGCATGCATGCATAATTTTCTGGAAGCTTCTAGAGTCTGCAACATTCAATCTGGGCAACCATTTCGGTCAACATTTAGCATGAATTTTAAAATTTGATGGTGATGGTCAATTTTTGTTTGTTTTTTTAAATAGTGTTTGGCATTTAAAAGGCAGAACAATAATGTGTCCCTGATTAAATGCTACTAAAATTTATTACAGTGATCATGTACAGGTATGCATATATGTAAAACTGATCAGTTAGTTAACCCAGCAGATGTTAATAAGCCAAAATAAAACATTCCCAGCTCCATCCTCTGTATCTTATTCCATCATCAATACTTTTCAGTTTTCATATGTGGAGAATGATGCCTTTTTATGAGCGAGTATGACTTTTTTAGGGTTTAACTTTTGTTTTTGTCGGGAAAATCAATCAGAGGAAGAAAAATCAATACAACACTGTGCTTCTTACTTCCTGAGGTGTTTGAAGAGTGCCTGCATGGTATCGTGGTTGGGTCTGGGAAGCTGTCTGACCAGCTCTTTGATCGACTGAACTCGCTGCTTGTAGTCCAGTAGCTCTGCAGAACAAAAGACAAAATCTATCAAAGTCTAGATTCATCATAAAGTTACACCAGCTTACGTTTGGCACCAGTACAACAACCAACCTCATGCTTACTTTCAGTGATAAAATGATGGGAAAAGCAGACTTAAGTTTACTGGTACTCATTTTGAAAACAGTTTGGGGACTGCAGCGGACCCTGTCTGTTTTTACAAAGTTACCCCAGACCCTTCTGCATTGAATTTACAGACATTCTTCATGCTGACACAAAAATGTGCATAAGGAACTTGTAGTGACAGGATGGTTCCCAATTAAATTGTGATTTGAAAGTTTGCCGTTAAGCAGCTGTGAAAAGGATTCCACTAACACCACACTTCAGGATGCAGATGCTACATTCATAAATAGATGTAGTTTTACGTACTGATGGCGCTGACGAAGTCATGGAAAAGCCCATAGGTGAAGAGAGGCTCCGGCAGCTCTCTGAAGTACATTTTCAATGCTCCTGTGATCACGTGGATGTCCTCCCACTTCCCATCTGATAGGTTCACCTTCTCATCTGAACAAATAATTTCACAGTCCATTTTAGTATCTTTTTTTTTGCCAATATGTTTATTGTCTTTTTCAGAATTTTTTCACAAACACTTAACATATACACATACATACATATACCCACTACACACACAAACTGTATACCCTTGCATCCTCCCTCAATCTGAATAAACACAACGCAATTGGACTAGTTAACAAATTAGGAAGGAAGAAATAAATAAATAAATAAGAATTAAAAATTATAAATTAAAAATTAAAAAGATAAATAAATGAAAATAAATAAATAAATTTTAAAAAAACATTTTAGTATCTTAAAAGAGTAAAAGCTACTGGCCAACATTTAATGCAATTTCATGTTTAATGCAAGTTACTAACGAAATTTGTTAGACCAATGTTGTGCCATAAATACTGGATCTATCTAAGAAGATAAAACAAAAATGTTGTATTTGTTGATTACTGTGGTAAAAGGTCCTTAATGGGAGAAGCGCTAACTTACCGTGATTGACAGCAAAGCGTAGCTTCTGTATGACAGCCAGGTTCCCACTAACTCTGTACAACCCATCTACACACAGCCCTGCAGGGATCAAGAGCAGTTTATTAACATCTGCAAATTCATCTTAAAGTCTGAGTAGCTGAAAATTTGAATGAGCCAAAACAAGGCCAGAGCCACAACTTATCTGACAGTACCTGTGTTATCAAGAGGCAGTAAACCTCACCTTTCTTTTATGAAAGGCAGGCAAACAAACTAGAATGACTTTTTCTTAATGCTAATAAAGTTACCCACCGCTGTTTTCCACATGGTCGATGCACATTTTGACAAATCCGGGGACCGTGCTGTTCTCCCTTTGACACAAACTGGACAAACTGCAGCCAAACACCTGATCTGAAGACAGAGAAAGTAAAGAACTTCGTTACAAAATTGTCCAAAGACGTTTTATAAGCACTCAGATCTCAAAATTACCCTTTAGAAATTCTTCAGTGCTTCCTTCTTTAGTTTGGACAGAAGCTTGTTAACGTACAGTGGGCTACAACATGATTCTAGTTATAAACTGTAATTCCTGATTTCTGCAGGAAAACTGGTCTGTTTAATATAGAGTAGTAAAAGTAAGATAAATGAGATGATACACACCAAGCCAAAACTTGATATTAAACAGTGACCTTGATTATTCTGTGTCCTCATCAGTGGACCTTTTGTTGGTTAAAACAGCTAAACAAAAAATCTAATTTAAGAATTTATAAAAGCATTCTTGCAATCTATTAGTTCAATTCTCTCAAAAATCCTGAGCATTGTTGTTTGTAATATATTAACAATACACAAAAGAATGGAAACAGAAAATATTCAAATTATTATTGTTGCTGCCGTTTCCTCCTCTGGTACCTTTAATGTAGCCCTTGTCCCTGACGGCCTGCAGGGTTGGACGGCGGCTGAGGAGCTTCTTCAGCTTGTGTTTGGTCTTCTTGTTGTCGGAGGAATCCATGCTGGTCGAGGTCTTCATGGCTGAGGAGGAGAGATGAGACAGAAAGGTGTTATCCACCACTCGTCTCAGCACGCTGATCGCCATGATGTTTTGGAGGATTGAAACTGATAAGCAGTTGTTTTATAAGGTGAAGACGGCACGAGACTGCTGGGTGATTTGGCCAAAGAGACTTCTTGAGCTGGTTTAGGACTTTGCGCTTTCACTCGTGTATCCTTTCCATCAGTTGTTAGAGAAGTCAATCACGCTTAGTCATTTACTGCCATCATAAAGCTTTGATTTTTGATTGCTTACTTTCAGTCATTTTCGGTCATGTTTATTCTTTAAATCACCTCCGAATATAAAATTATACTTTTCTGTTTAATACCATTTAACAGCACACAGACCTCTGCCTTTCTTTGATTCTCTGTGTTCTTTCTCTTTGTCATGTTTTTCCACAGGCGATTCAGGCATGTCCTCTTCTATGGCCTCGTCAGACTCCCAGGCCTAACACACACAGGAAAAACAACACACACAAGGAAATAAAATACAACTGGCTGTAAATTCCTCTACAGGTGCCCTATGGCCTATGGAAAGAAACAATAAACTTGTTTTACTTCTAATCTGCACAACAGAAACCTAAGTGAAACAAGTGAATCAACCTTAAGGCAAGCAACATCTTCCAGGTTTAATTTTCATCCTGTTCTGTTTTTATGTAGCCTTTTAAAGCTTATTTCTGTTACAGTAGGATTTTAACAGTAGCTTCTGGTGGTTTTAAAATTTTTAATAAATGTGAAATAATGGCTGGCATTCAAAACATACAACAAACCCTATTGTTGGTTAACTTTTTCATTTTCCCTCGGTGCTTAAAATGAACAGCCGCTGTTTAGCTCATGCTCACAGCAGAAAGGTAACTGTGACACAGCAGTCCTCTTTGTTCCTCTTATCAGCCACCCGCACAGTGTCAAAGCCTCCACCCTCTCGCCTGACATATTCCTTCATGTTGAACAACAAACTTTCTCACTGCAGACATTTAAAGTTTTCTACTCTTATCTTTCTTCTGAAACAGATAGAAACTTTTTTAACAGTGTAAAGGTGTTGGCCCTCACATGGTTGCTGATGGCGTCCTGCAGCGCTCGCAGCCAGTCGTTGACGATGCTGTCATTTTCGGACTGGATCAGGAGCTCAGTGCCCTGACGGGTCTTCAGCTGCACATAGGAGAGACACAAATCTTTTTTCTCATACATACTGAGTTTGTGAAAGCAACACTAATTACAATGAACAACATGCAAGCAAATCCACACCACCAGAGCAATTTTTAGAGGAGGTAGTAAAAAAGACTTTTTAGTAAGTGCATTTAGGGTGTCTGTCTTTTCTTATCTGACAGAATATGCCTGGATTAACATGCCAAAGTTTTTCCCTGCATATGAAAAAGTTTACCAGCAAGTATTTGGCCTTTCCCTACTTGAACCAGGAAAAATCCTGTATACCCAGTAATTAAGAAACATTAACAACTCTCAACTATTTCTATGAATATATTAAACATTTATTTGACAATTAAACATGCTGACATTAAATTGCTGTCTGTCACTGTTTTAGTATTTATGGTCATGTGCTTTTGTCTGTGTTTGTTTGCTATGTGACATTATGTCAGTATTTTAACATGGCACCAGTAAAAATGATAAGTGGCAGTCTATTACAGCTTTTTATTTTAATGACTTTATCACCTGATAAAGTTGATTTTTGTTGCTTACTGGGATTTATGCAAACGTGAAATGGGTCCCTTTTTTTTTGGCAGGTCTTACGAGTCTACTATCACATTACACTCTTGGCAATGAAGAATGGTGCTGAATGTTCTACTGAGCGAGGCCTGTAATCATGGAACAGCTATAGAGGAAACAGTGAGGCTGTTACAGTGGTCATCGTGGTGAATGAGAGGTGTTTAGAAAATTATTAAAACAAGCTTGGTGAGCTGATTAAGATCAGAGGGAACACAGTGTGTATACTTGATGTTCTTCATGGAGATGTTGTAGTGTATAAAATGTCACCTTTGGACTTCCCAGACCACAGTGAAACTGTACCTGGCATTGGGACTTTTTGGACAGATAGGGACGTTAATCTGAGCAACAGGAGGAGATGTGGAGGAATTGCACTACTTAAAAGTAGTGTAATCCCAGATATGTTGCTGAAAAGGAAAAGTTCTGTGGCCTGAATCTTAAACTGCTACCTGAGCATCCATCCATATTTCTTACTAAGGGGAACAGTCATTGCTGTTGCTGTTTGAATCCAGTTTGAACGCAACTGTTTGGATTTTGATGACAAATGAAAGTGCTAGATTTTTCTAAAACTTGCAAAGGCTGTAAAATGTAGCCCCCCATTTTCTTTCATTTCTTTCTTTCGTACTCCCCCCCCCCTCTAAATTTATTTATTTATTTTTTTTAATTTTCTATACGTAATTTTTTTCCCCTTTTTTTTCTATTTTATCTTTTTTATGTATTTATTTATTTTTCCTCCCTAATTTATTAACTAGTCCAATTTCATTGTGTTTATTCAGGTTGAGGGACAATGCAAGGGTATACAGTTTGTGTGTGTAGTGGGTATATGTATGTATGTATGTATGTATATATGTTAAGTGTTTGTGAAAACTTTTGAAAAAGACAATAAACATATTGCCAAAAAAAAAAAAACTGTTTGGATTTCTCCATCAGCTGACACAGAGGCCATTCAAATGCTGTGGCAAATGGCTATGGATAATATTGGATCCTGACCAGTCTCTGCATCACTTACTGGACATACAGCTGAACACTTTCTCTAACATCTGTTGTGGCTCTGCCTCCACAGGGACAGATGTGGAGGGTCATCTCAACACAGTGCCATTATTCATTTTAGATTTGAGTTGTATCATGCTGTATCATTTTGGATGTTGATTTGTTGAGCTCTTTTACTGTATTTTATATTGCAGCTCTTTACTTTTATTGTATTTTATATTGCTGCTTTAACACAGTAACTTCCCAACTTTTGCGATAAAGCATTTCATATGTTATTTATGTGCATCTGGCTTTCATTCATGCTTAGATGCTTTTGCATCCTTAGTTTTCTTTTAAAGTTTATAAATACCATCAATTTACCAGGGACAGCAGCTGAAAATCTGCCTGTATGCCCAAGTCCGCACACTTACACGATGGACCCAAGTGCTACTGTTATTCAATGTGGACTGTCCCTTTGTTTTAAAAAAAAATATAATAAATATTTACATACATCTGCAAGAAGTGCTGAATTTCTTTTTCATCATGCCTTCAGTCTGTGTTTCCGAACAGTGCGCAGAGATCTTTTTTTTCATAGTCCGTTGAAAAACTGCATTTTTGGCTTAAAAGTTTGTAAAAGTTTTTTTTATGAAAAGTGTATTTCACAATCTTCTCATGTATACTGCAAAGATATTGCAATCTTGATTTCAAGACTCTAATACTTTAAATGGCTCAGTTCTTGGAAGTTTCCACAGACGTGTAATTTGGGTTAATATAACTTAAGCTAAACCTAAGGATTTTTGTCCACATTTAATCATTTTTTAATAGAAAAGGACATGTATACAGTAAACCATTACAAGAGAAAAGATTTGGTCTTATTTAAGCTCTCCCTCACCTCTAGAACATTCTTTTTGCTGGACTTGTCTTTAGAGGCACATTCCACTGAGCCGCCCCTCAGATCCACTGTGAACTCTGGCTTGGACTGACCTCCTCCAAACTGGACAGGGACAGAAAAAGAATAATAAAACAACAGAATAACACACAGAGGGCTTTATTATACACGGTATGCCATCTTTTTTTATTTGACCACTGAACCATGCAATAGCTTGTGTCAAAGAGGGGGAAAAAAAACAAGAGGATGTGATAACGGTGCACATGTCAGTCAAGTCTCTGTCCAACTGTAAAATTTGCTTAGCTTTTAACAGTGGAGGGAAGAAAAGAAACCAAACACTTCCACTAGTTTCAATGCACGCCAAACAGTTCATAGTGTATGTGTAAGACAGTGCTGTCACTTGTATTTTCAGTGTTCTTCAACAACCAATCCTTAGGTATGGGGAACTCATTAAGAAGAAAAATCCAAGTAATTCCCTAATTTATATGTCTTTGTTTAATTTTTATGACAGTGTGAGCTAGCCTTACTAAAAGATCAAAAATT
>VUQH01008180.1:11619-40402 GCA_015106775.1 Etroplus canarensis
AAAGATCAAAAATTAAAAAAAAAAACAAAAAAAAACCAAGCTTTCCTGCTAATATACCTATCACAAAATTCTGATGACAGGGAGGCTAGGCCTGTTTGGCTAGAGTACCTTGTTTTCAGCAGCTGAGTCATAACTCAAGATGTCAGGTTTTAACCCACGCTTCATTTCAAAGGTACATAAAGAACAACACTTAAACTGTCTAGCTGTTGTCAGTATAAAACACAAAGCCACCAAAAATCAAACATTTTATATGTGTGTGTGTGTGTGTGTGTAAAACATACACTATATGGACGCAAGTATTCAGCCACCTACACATCCCATTCTAAAGTACCCCCTTTGCTTCTGTAACAGCTTCCACTCTTCTTGGAAGGCTTTCTACAAGATTTTGGAGGGTATCTCTGGGAAATTTTGTCCATTCATCCAGATAAGTATTTGAGAGGTCAGACACTGATGTTGGACAAAAGGGTCTGGCTTACAGTCTTTGTTCTAATTAAGTTCAAATATGTTCAATGTGTTGAGGTCAGGGCTCTGTGTGGCCCAGCCAAGTTCTTCCACAACAAACTTATCCAACCATGCCTTTGTGGTCCTTGCTTTGTGCACTGGGGCACAGTCATGCTGGAATAGCAAGGCCTTCCCCAAATTGCTCCCATAAACCCTGAAGCATTAAAATTTCCCCTCACTGGAACGAAGACACCCAGACTAAGCCCAGGAAAATGACCCCATAGCATTAACCCCACCACACATTTTAAAGTCACCACAATGTAGACAGGCAGGTAGCATTTTCTTGGCATTTACAAAAACTAAACTAGGCCATCAGACTGCCAGATTGAGCGGAATGATTCATCAAGCCACAGACCATGCGTCCACTTCTCCAGAGCACAGTGGCAGCATGATTTAGACCACTTCATCCGACACTGTGCTTGGTGATATAAGGCTTTGAACTCAACTGCTTGGCCGTGCTGTGAAGCTCTGAGGTCACCGTTTTTGTGCTGATATTAATGCCAGAAGAGGTTCAGAACTCTGCAGTTATTGAGTCAGCTGAGTGTTGGCGACTGAGTGTTGTGAACCCGCTCTGCCACTTCGTGGCTGAGCAACTGTGGTTCCTAAACACTTCCACTTTGCAATAATACCACCTACAGTTAATGGTGAAATATGTAGGAGATAATAAATTTCATGAACTTTCTTGTTTGCAAAGGTGGTATCCTATTAGAGTACTAGATTAAAATTCAGTGAACTTTTAGAATGACCAATTCTTTCACAAATGTGAGTAAAGGCAGATTTCAAGGCTAGATGTCTGATTTTATACATCTGCGGCAACAGGACCGAATGAAACACCTGATTTCAATGATCAAGATGTGTGGTCCAATACTTTTGTCCATATAGCGTTTACCACTGGCCTCACAGCTAGAGGGTCCTGGAGTTTGTGTGTTCTCCCTGTGCCTACATGGGTTCTCTCTGGGTATGCCGGCTTCCTCCCACAGTCCAAATACATGCATGTTATGTTCACTGCTAATTGGCCATATTTGTGAATGTGAGTGTGGCCGGCTGTCTGTCTCTATATCTTAGCCCTGTGACAGACTGATGAACTGTCCAGTGTGTAGCCCGCCTCTCACCCCATAACAGTTGGGATAGGCTCCAGACCAAAGCAACAATGAACTTAAACTGTAGAAAAAAGTATTTCCAATCGAAACAATAAAATCATAAAAACATGCATTTGATCCATGTTGACATGCATGTAAACTGTAACACAACTGACTCTGAGTGAAGCTGTAATGTATTTTCCTATGTGCAATAAATAAATTAAACAGACAAAACCTACTTCTTTACTGCTTATTTCACATCAGGAAGTCATTAAAAAATGAGACTCCTCAGAAGATTTGCTTGAACACATGGACCTAAAAATAGATTATAATCCTGCTTGCGTGTGCGTGTGTCAAACTGTAATCGCTTATCACGATGCCCTTACAGATCTCCACCTATCCATTTCTAACCAAGCAACTTTATGATTAAATTAAATCTCCATCCAGCCTGTTGAGGCATTTATGGAAAATAATACTTATTAAGCATAAAGTCCATCCTTGGATTTAGTAAATTTGAAAGTAATGACAGTGATATTGTCTCTTTTTTGACTCATGCCAGTGACTATTAGTCAGAACATGACAAACAGCAGGGAGGTGGCATGCAAAGAAGAGTAGGAAGCACGCATAAGGAAAGAGGAAGCACATACAAAGGAGGCTCGGTCAAGCCTTGAGTGGCCAAAGGAGACAGCAGGTTGTTTCTTAGCTGACGGCCTCCAGTGATTCAACAGTGACAGGAGCAATTCAGGGAAGTAGCCACTCTGATAGTATGGCTGAATATGGGGTAGAGGGAGGAATGAAGAAAAGGATAATGGGAGAACAAGGCCACAGGTAAAGAGATGAAGTCGTGGAAAGAAAATGAGACATACAGGGGAGAGAATATTCAACTCCCCTTCAGTGACCAGACAAAGAGGCTGAAGAGTGTTGTGCAAATTATGAAGAGATGAGGTTTTCCTCATCTATATAGAATATTTCAGGAGACATATAGAACTAGTATAAAATCTAGATAATGAAGCAACATTGAATAACAGATGAACGTAGATGTTAACAGCAGGCATGGTCAATCAAATTTAAAGTTTAACCCTTCACAGTTTTTAAAGCCCCTGCTGAGTCTACCCTCCAGGTAAGGGAACTCAGTAAGCATCTAACTATCAACAAGCAGCAAGGCTGTTCTCCAGGCCTTTAGTACAGATAAAACAACCTGCTCCAAACAGAAACCAGATCTTCATCCAATTCAAAAACTTAATCCTACATGCTGTTTCCTAAACCCCCTTCATACTTCTACCCTTCAGATAAGGGAGCATATGCATTATCAATGAGCAACCAGGCTGTCTTTGAGGTCTTTCTTAAACAGCTGGTGTCAAACAGAAGGCAGGTTGGCTCTTCAGTTCCACTGCAACTGACCCTTTCCAGACCTCCCTGAATTAGTGACACTTCACCAAACAGAGGGGTTATCTCCAAATAAATGCAGAATGTGTGAAGCTATGGACTGTATATTGAAAGCTGGAATCAAAACGGAAGTGTATGTTAGGAAAAAGGAACTGCTGTGGATATGTGTCATCATGAAAGTCAGTGTTTGACACAGTCCGCTTCAGAAAAAATTAAGAGCTGACTCAGGACAAGAAGTCACTGAAGGAGGTCTTTCAATACAAAAGAGCTGCAGAGAAACAGAAGTAACTCTTTTCAATGGTTGCTAATGGTCAGAAAACACAGTGCGTGGCTCTATATTGATCAGAAACCATAGTTTTTAACAGGAACAGGTTTCTGCCACTCACCCAGCTGGTCCCGCCTCCTTGTTGTTTGGAAAACAGCAGCGTTGAACCTTGGAGGACCGTCCAGGAAGAAGTCCAGTTCTTCCTGCAACAGAGTTTAAAAAACACTTCAAGCTTTGAAAATAAATCAGAAGAGACTGCAGCCAAAGACAACAATGTGAACGCAATTTAAACAAGATTAATTCAAACACAAGTTAGTAAATGAGCATACCCTGGACATGAGTATGATAATTGTTTTTTGTATGACTGTATCAG
Source organism: Etroplus canarensis (assembly GCA_015106775.1). Lineage (NCBI taxonomy): Eukaryota > Metazoa > Chordata > Actinopteri > Cichliformes > Cichlidae > Etroplus > Etroplus canarensis. Next base: position 15,224 of record VUQH01008180.1, read on the forward strand.
TCTATTTATTTATGCACATCTCTCTCAAGATCCCACCACAGCAGTTCAAATGGGTTGAGGTCTGGACTTCGACTGGGCCATTGCAACACCTTGATTTTTTTCTTTGTCCGCCACTCTGTTGCAGTCCTAATTTTGACCAAGCTTTAGCAGTCAAACAGATGGTCTCACATTTGACTCTAGAATACTTTGGTATACAGAGGTGTTAACTGTCAACTCACTGACTGCAAGCTGCAAAGCAAGCCCAAATCATCACCCCTCCACCACTTTTCCACAGCTGGTGGAGGTGTGTGCACTGATATCGTGGACTTTTATCAAACATCTCCACTTTGGTCTTATTTCTCCAAAAGACATTGTTCCAGAAGTCTTTTTGTTTGCTCAGATGGAACTCTCCAAACGTAAGTCATGTTGCCATGTTTGTTTTGGAGAGAAGAGGCTTTCTCCTGGCCAGCCTTCCAAACAAGCCAGACTTACTCAGTCTTTTTTAACCATACTGTCATAACCTTTAACATACTACCTGAGGCCTGTAGAGTCTGAGATGCAACTAATGTTCTTTGCAATTTCTGAGCATTGCACAGTCTGACCTTAGGGTGAATTTGCTGGGACTTCCACTCCTGGGAAGATTGTGGTTTTGTGTTAACTGCCAAAACTTCCGATTTTACTGATGTGGTCACACTGACTGATGATCAATTACTCAAGTGCATTTGAATAGAAATGGTAAATGGTGTGTACTTATATAGCGCTTTTATCTACACTCACTCACCCATTCGATGGCGGCAGAGCTGCCATGCAAGGCGCTAACGTGGGAGCAACGTGGGAATCGAACCTGCGATCAACCAATCAGAGGTCGACCGCTCTACCTCTGCACCACGGCCGCCTGGCTGCTATTTACCCTTTTAATTCCTGTGAAAGCAGTACTTTTCATGACTGTACATGACTTTACTGTGGCAGGCTGTGCAGTCTTTGGCAGTAAAGGGGCGTCTGCGCAGGAAGTGACTACCAGTGACATGGCAAACAGAAACCATAGAATGTTAGTGATATCAGCAATGACAGGTGAAATGAATCAGCTTCTAGGTGAGAGACAGAAGCAGATTGTGTCCATTCAGGTTTGTCCGTATTTTCCATAAAATCTTCTAACTATAGTGCTATGAGAGGAACGCTCAATGAGAGCGAAGGATACTGCTGACTATGACAGGGTGGTAAATAGGTCAGACAGTTAGGTAAGCAACTGGAGAATGAAGTGTCCATTTGCAACCAACCGTCAGCTACATGGCAATGAATCGCTTCCGGTGTGGACGCCCCTCAAGAAGGCTGATTAATTTGGACAAACACTCTCGTTACACGATCTGTTCTTAATATCTTGCAACAGAATGCTTCTTGGTGCAAAATACAATTTAAAGGCCAAAAAATATTTTATTATATCATTAATAAAAGGTCCCAATAAGATTAAAAATAACTTTTTCAAAAGTAACCTTGCCAAAAGGGCAGCAGAGATTATACTACTAAAATACAATTGTCAAGCACTACAAATGAGTGAAAACAACATCCGGATAAAGAATGCAATGAAATCTCAAGGTCAAAACAGTTCAGTTCAATTTCTAATGAATTTCCATGCAAGTTTTAATAGCAAGAGAAGAGTGGTAATTCTTCAGTTCTTTAAAATTTACATAATTTCCCCAAACATAAGAAGCGCTGACTAGTTTGGGACCTTTTGTAAATTATTTAAGGAAAAGTCAGCAGTATATTTAAAAGCTTTTTTTGTCTAGTTTTGACAATCATAACCATATTGACAATCATGTGAGAGCAAAAGTCATACAAGAAGAGGCCGAGATATAAAAGCGAACCAATAGGAATGTCTGTGGACATGCAGAGATGGCTACTTTGTGTTCTACCCTCCTTTTGATTTTCACATTGCATTACAATAAATGGGCCAGAATAGACCCTCTGTTGTGTCAAATTTGACCCGCGGTCCATAAGCTGGATAATATCATTGAGTCAGTACTACTCACCGCACTTTCTTGCCATTCTCAGTGATCTTTGTCACATTCAGAACTCCGCATTTTTCAGATGGCTGCAGAGGAGAAGAAAAGCACACATTGGTACAAGTCCTTAAAGAGAAAATTAATTTTACAAACTATGACTCTCATAAACTATTGATTGACACCTGCAGCTGGATCACACAAGAGAGCAGGAAAGAAATGCTGTCAAATGATGTTACTGCATTATAAAAACACCACCACTGCCGCCACCACCACCAAATATCTCACCACCAGAACCAAAACAGCCATTTGCTTGGAGGAAAAAAAACAGACCAATATTGTACTGCTATTCCCACTTAAGAAAGAACAGATTGAACACTTCTATGTGCACAAAGATGAAAATAAATTAAAACAAGCTAAAGTTAAAGCTACAAGTGCCGCAGTCAGAAAAAAGGGTGATTCTTGGTGAATTAAACCCATCAGGAAAAACATTTTTGTGACAAAAACAACCTTCAAGGTTAAGAAATGCTTTTATATTTTGTAGAGCTGCCCATTAACAGAGTTCCTACACAGGTTTCCACTATTTCTTTAATTTCAATTTTGCTGTCAAAGTTTAATTGTGATATGTGAGGCATTTTTGTACCCTGGGACAAAATCCTGGTCAAAAAAGTCATTTTCCAGACCTGTGTAGGAGCCCTGCCATACAACATGCGTCACCATCCAACTATCTGTGAGAGCATCCCTGCAGGAGGCGAGGAAGGTGAGGTTAGTGGTGAGTACTAACAGATGCAGGGGGCTTGGGAGACGAAGGACTGGAGTCAGAGTCAGGAGAGGGGGGCTTGAGACTGAAAGGAGCGTCCTGGTGAGGAGACACGGATGAAAAAAGAAACGGTGTCACATGTGCTAACGAACAAAGGTTAATGAGAAAATGATACAGGGGTTAAGGAGACGCAGACGGCTGAAAGAGGGTGATGGTAATTAGCAAAGATTATAATGTGTGTTGAGTACTTGTGTGTTTTCCAGGAAGCACAAATGGATTATTAATTGGGATGTGGATGCAGGTCCAGAGTTTCTCTGAGGTCCCATGCAACTATACCTGGATCATGTTTAGGGCAGTTGGTATTTTTAAAGATAATTCATCAGTCTTGCAGGAAAAGTTTTGAAATTCTGATAATATATATATTTTGGTTTTTTAAGTGGAATGAATCAAATGAGAAAGGTTTGATCAACTCAGAGTGGAAAAACTGATTTAATGATTGCTCCTGTTTTGATTATCTTCATGCAGGCTGATTTTGTGTTTGTAATAAGTAACAAGGCACAAACTGATCGTTGTGACCAGCTACTGACTTGGTGTTTGTATGGATGAAGGCGGGCAGAACCTGCTCGGAAACGCCTGGTTTTAAGCAGCCGCTGCAAAGCAACAAGTCTACAACTGAAAATCTTGACTCAAACAGCTCAGTCTATTTTAAGTCCATACACACATACAACAGGAATTATTAAGGGCAAGTGGCAGGTTCGATTTTCAGTGGATTATTATTTTTTTTTTGGTTGGTTGGTTGGTAGCAGTAATAATTTTTTATATTCAAGCTAACAGTGGAGTTTGCACATTAGGGGTGTCAAACCTTTTCGTTGTGTTCTGGGATGTGGGCACTGTGTCTCCACTTGGTCAGAACGATGGGCTCCACGTTTCTCCTGTCTAGACTGCGGCTCTTTGGAGCATCTCCTGATGGTTGGGGAGGGGAGTGGTTGTACTACAAGGAGGAAACAGTAGATTGTAAGGCCAATCAATGTATCTTTCACAAATCCAAATGTTTTAATCTAATTCAGTAAAGTATTTATGCTTAGTTATGACAGAGTTTGTTGTTGTGCCAAAAGTTAAAACTTATTTATGATCACAGAGTGAAACTGTAACAAAAGCTAAAAGATTTCCTATTATAGAAATCTGTGGACTGAAATAATGCCAGAGATTCACACACTACAAATTACACTGCAGGTTCTCCTCATGCAGCTCTTAAACTTCGGATCATTACATTCTGGTACTAAAAAAAGTTAGATAAAAGGAACATTATTTTCTGTTTTATATACAAAACTACAATGTTGGTGCTCACATTAACCCATAGGAACCCACGGTGACATGTGTGTAACAAACACTTTAAATGTTCTACAATCTTCTTCATAAAGATTTATGCTTGACCTTAACTTATAAGGTCCCTAAGGAAAAATGGACCTGGATTCTCATGGGTTAACATGACTTGAAATCAAGGTATGTAAAAATAATCCCTGTGAGCCAAAAGCTCACTGCTCTAAATGCTTGATTTCTTTCAGTTTTTCTCCTACTCTTGGCTCTATATGATGTCAAAGAAAGAAGACAGCTTGTTTAAAGGGAGTTGGAAGGGAGCCAAAAAAGCCTGTTTCAGACAGTGGATGAAAGGAGGCACTGCACCAAGGCCCACAATAAGATATATAATTATTCTGAACTCTGAATCATGTAAAGTTATTCTATAGTGTCCAAGAACAAAAATATTGAGCTGGAAAAGAGCATAACAGATCCCCTTTAAATTGTTATTAGACAACTTATTGTCCACAGCTTTGAGAAGAGGTTAACAACTTCAGTAATTCATCAAGCATAAAGTTAAACTTTAACAGATTTCAGTTTCTATGTTGTCAGGATTTTTATACTCATTTATAAATCACTGTCAATTGCTGTTAGGTTAAAAAGTACTCAGAAGGCACTATAGGAACTTAATTCCACTTTCCTAAACTTAGCAATTGCAGAGATGCAGTGGTTAGCACTGTTGTCTCATAGGAAGAAGATTCTGAGTTTGAATCCACTGGCTGGCTGAGGCCTTTCCTTGTGCTGTTTGCATGTTCTCCTTGTGCCTGTGTAGGGCCTCTCTGGCTTCCTCCCACAATCCAAAGACATGTAACGTCAGATTATGATCATAAACTGGCTGTATGTGCAAATGTGAGCTTGAATGGTTGTCTGTCTCTATGTGTTAGCGCTGCAATAGATTTGCCACCCATCCAGGGTGCACCCTGCCTTTCACCCCCTGATTGCTAAGGTAAGCTCCAGTAAGCTATGAGAGGAATCACTTGCTTAGTAAAGAGAGGTTCTTTCCTGGCTCAAAATGAGCTTTTGATATCAGTGATCCATCAATTTACAGTTGTGGCAAAAAGTCTGACTTACTGTATTTGACAGAAATCTGAGCAGTACAGTCAGTTCTGACCATCTGATAAACAAATCTCTATTATAGTCAGAAAAATGAAATCTCAATTATCAAATGTAGTGACAATGCTAACAGTTTTCTTTTGGCTAAAACTAAAATCTCTTTACTGGGGAACCAAAAATTCCTCTATACAGGGAAAAATAATATATTTCCTAATTCCTTCATAATGAAAACAATTATAAGGCACAACTGAGTTGTCTCAGCTATTCTCTTGCCGTCTTTTTCTCATTGTGATGTTAAGTTTTACTGCCATAACACTTTCTTTTAAGGTTTAGAAATTCTGACGTAATCCTTTGTGTTTTAACTGCACGAGCAGTGTGCTCACCTGTGCGGTTAAAGTGGCATTAATTCTCATCGCTTGAGGATTGTTTTAGCATCTCACCTTTGGCAGCTCCCATTCTGACCTGGAGCCGTCTGCACTGTAGTAATAAGGTCTTCCCTGGTCATCAACATGCTTTAACCACTGAGCAGACACACCGGAAAAGAATAATTCAGTGGTTTAAATCCTGAAGCTTTTATTTTATTTTTACAATATTTTAAATGTTTTATTATATTGCGTTGATTGGGCTGTTAAAAATTTACTTTTATTTACACACAAAGCCAATTCAAAGAAATCACGATGCTCTTAAAAATAAATGTGTGTATGCTTTGGTATGATCATAGGTTTTCTTGTTAATAGGCAATGATGGCACAGCACTGCCTAATAAATGTAGAGGGAGCATTTGTGCCGTACATTCCAAGAAGAAATTTCCCGTAAATCACATCAAAATCTGCTCCCTCATGCAGTCCCAGAAACCCCAGCAACCGGTACCTTCTCGTTAGTATAGTCGCTGATGTACAGCGTGTGGCCGAACTCATCCATCTCCTCTGACCAACCACGTGGCGGCGAGCCATACTGACTGTCTGACTGGCTAGAGTAGGTACTGAAGCAGGTGTCCTCCGATGACAGAGGCTGCAGGCGACCCATAGAGAGTGAGAGTAAGGGAAAGAAAGACGGCGAGAGCGAGAGAGGGGTGGTCTACCATTAGTGTGAGAGAGAGAGAGAGAGAGAGAGAGAGAGAAAGGAGAGGGCATTTTTCACCACAGAGTTATAGAGGAGAAAAGACAGTCATGCACCCAGAACCAGTACATCATCAGAAAACTACCCAACACCAGTTTGAGTACAGAGAACCAGAGGAGTCATCAGAGAGCTGAAGATCACCAATATTCATGCTCGATTGTCTTGATTTTGTGACTCCTGCACTGTGGCACAGAACATATGAGGTGACAGTGCCTTCTCTGGGCCTGTAGGTGGCAGTGTGGTGTAGCCATTTACTGAAACATGCTGACTAAATCAGAGATGACTCAGGCTTATGTGGTGTGTCTCTAAGAGTTTGTGCATTTGTGTGAGAGCTGATCATAAAAATAGTTATTCACTGTTTATCAGCTGTAGTCATCCCATTAGAACTGAAACACACGTATGGTTTTTCTTCATAGTTTTTTGAGGACAAATCATTCTGCTGCGTCAGAAAGAAGACAAAAAAACTTTTATTATCTCTGAGATGTATTCTGATAATCCAAATCTCCCAAAACAATCTGGCAGGGCTGAAAGAGCAATTTTGCAGTTGCTTCTGCCTCTCTGCATATACAGCATTGTCAGTGAGATGGCAGTCACAATATGTGATGAAGTACTGCCATGGCATATTTGTTATCTGTTTAATATTTATCTCTGACTCATGCTTTGACACAGGCTCAGTATATATTAACAACTGTTTGTGTTTGAGCCACTTCTTGTAATTCTATGCTTGTGAGAACCAGTTTGACTCTGTCCACATTTTGCAATGTCATGTTATTTTTGGCTAACCATCAGCTGTTCAGGTTAAGAGTCATACTTTCAATTTATGTTGCTATAAAAAAATAATTAAGAGTAAAGGATATAAGCAAAAATAAAGAAGCAATGCTCATTATAAACCTTGCCCAAGACTGTCAGAGGCAAGAGAGCTTTGGCACATATAATAAAGGGCAGTTACACCTGCATTCTGCAGTGATTGATCAGGTGAGCACGTCTGAAATGACAACGGACCAAGCCTTTTGCAAACACTATTCTTCATTTTTCAGATTCCTACATCCTGCACTCCATCTCAATTTGCAGCCATAAAGATTAGTATGTTCAGTGAAAATGCTTATATCTGGATTGCAGACTCTGCTCCCCCTTTAAAAAGTACGGTCCCTGCAATTCTTCAACACACAAAAGAATTAAAGTGACTGTAGGGAATGAATTTTTTTAGATTTCAAGGAGCTACTTAGAGCGTTATAACCCTACAAACAACTTGAGAGAGTACCTGAGCTTGTTTCCTTTTGGACTCTCTGGGTGTCAAACTATCTAAACTTGCTCCAAGGAAGCCAAAAGTTTTGACCAGTGGCAAGATTACTGACAAAATGGAGAAATGGAGTGAATAAAAATGACTAATATAGTGATTTACTGGAAACCACTATTTTTATTGGAATCTCTGTAAGCATGCAGCTATGTCATATACTCATTTGTAAATAAGTCTGGACTCGATCAAACTACCGCACACTCAATTCTGTATTTCACAACAGTAACAACTGATTTAAAATAATTCCACAAATGTACTATTTAAAATAAACAATAAATATATGATCTCAAAGTAAGCAAAGTATTCACTGGTAGACTGTACTGGGACCACTTCACTGTGACTCAACACACAGTCACTCCATGTTTTTCATGCCTCGGATTCTTGTTCTGCACAGAGTACTGATCTTTGGATTGTTGTACACACTGTGGAAATGCACCGACATGTACAGAGGTGCTCTCAACATGTGTGGACACAGACTGCTAATGTGCACCTTAAAAGTTTGCTAAGAAGATCTAATGTTTTCCCATTGCTATTAATGAAGATTAATTCACGACCAAATCGTGTAGCTTGGTAAAACTGTGGTAGAGCATCTCAATACTGCAGCACATGCTCCAGTAAAAGGGGTCTTAAAGGGTAGCCAATGCTATGTAACATGCTGCTGAACCTTCTTTAAGAACATGGTCCATACCTCAGAGCTCTCTCCAGTGCTGTGGCTCTCTCCTTGGTATTTCCTGATGCTAGTGTCTCTGGTCCGAGGCGGCTTCCAGGTCCTCTCCTGGGTGGAGCGGTTATAGTAGAAGTGCCTGCCATTCTGATCCTTGTACGTCTCCCAGTCTCCATGCACATGGAGGGGGGAGCCGGAGGGCAGTGGGGGCTGACTGGTCTGGGTGATCTTCAGTTCCTGCAGGTTGGTGTAGACGGGTGATTCAGAACGGCCCTGGCCCGAGGAAGACACCGTCTGAGGAAGAACAATAAGAAAGTTGGAACTGTGAGTCATCTCTCATGTAAAAGTTCCTGGACAGCGAGTGAAGGGGCATTATGCAAAAAAAATTCACAGCTTTCAGAAAGTAAATCACCAGCTGCACTGCAAGCTTGTGGACATTTTCATGCAAAATATCTTAGAACAGAGCGCGCATCAGACACCTCACCCCCACACACTGTGAACGGCATATTCCTACCGAGTTGCACATGGAGTCAATAATTTAATCTTCAGTGTGTCTGAGGTTTATTCAACACTCTCAGCCACACTGGAGTATAAAGGAACCAACTGAAAAGTCATGAGACAAATTATGGGCTGTATTTTGTGGCTTTGTTGGCCATGATGCAGCAGATTACTGAATGAAGTCAGAAGAGGACAGGCAGAAGGAAGTTGCTGCTGAGCAGCCTGTGTCAGGTAGAAATAAGGAAGTAAAACTGACTCAAGAAACATCAGAAAAATTGGGCTGACAGTTTGTCCAGCCTCAGCTGTCAGAAAAAAGATCTGTGAAAATTATCCCTACAAAAGCAAATGGGTATTTATTAACTAAGCAAGCAAGCAAGCAAGAAAGAAAGGCTAAATGTAAGATTTTTAGGTTATTTTGAAGGTACTTTTTGTGATTACCTTTTACAAAACTTTAAATATTTATCACCCGGGGGAAGTATTTTGCTAGTTGGAACGTTGAGATGTTTTGGCTATGTGTTGCTGTTTACCTTTTGATGTCTGTGTAGACACGCTGATTTCCTAAGTAGGTTTGCCTTTTCAAGACCACTGTTGTAAATAAGAAAGCGTTTTTGTTTACCTGTCTGGTGAAATCAAGGTTACCCAAAAGTGTAACCTGATGTTTTGTACTTTAAGTCCCAGTCCTTATTTCTTCACATTTTGTTGATAGCTTTAGTTAATCTTGGAAGGTTTTTGAAAACTAAAGATTTTTTCTTTTTTTAAGAGTACCTTTAAATAAAATGTAACTAAACTTTCACTTCAAAACAAACAGTAAGGTAAATGACAATATTTGGTTGAATTAAAGAAAATTGTATAAATTTGTTTTGCGAGAAGCCATGTAGCCACACGAAAGCCATCCTAATGGGCCAAAACTGACCTTCTGCGAGGCCTAAGGATTGAGAATTTTTTTTAATTTTTAGGATGACTGTAAAGCCTAGCCTAAAACTGTTAAGTTAGCTAATGTATGGTATTCGCCCACTTTTACGGCTGAATGTTTTTACAAAATTAAAAATAGCCCGTAGGGGTTAATTCAACCATAAAGAAGTTTAAAAAAAAAATCGCAAAAATAAAGTACATTATATGAATAGAACCGTTTTACCTTCAGCTGTTCAGCTTACATCTGTCCACTTTGTCTATTAATTACACCAGGCTAAACTAGTCCTTACTCTATGTGATCTAATTGTGTAGTCTAGGCAAAACAGAATCACTGTCTCTACATACAGTGAAAAATAATACTGGTTGACCTATTCACGATCACGCAGAAAGATACGAGTTATGTTTCATGTGGTAAATCAGGTCAAGTTACTAACATGTACAAATGATCCTGTGGAACAAGATGAATAACCTGACCAACCATGTCTGAAACATCTTTAAGGGAGAACCTGTTAAACTGTCACTTTAATCATACAAGTGTAATCTACTTAAAAAGTAAAAAGATGATATTTAAGTATCGACAAGTGAACAAAAAAATTCTGTTTTAACCAAACAAGAACATCTCTTCAGCTGTACTACAGTACCACTGTAATGACAGACCTTTAAACTCAGATGAACAAGTGATCCAGTGAATGGGCTGTTTGTCATTATTATTTCATGTTGGCATTACAAAGAAGCTGCATGGCTGTAGAGCAACTGGGCAGAGAGAATCATGAATAATGCCTTTGCCCTGAGGCATCTGAATGCTGGTTCTGTTATGTTTTTATTGCATGGGAATCAATGGGGATGAAACATGCAGGAGCAAAGCAAACAGCTGGAGGTACCCAGAAGAACTGGGTATTCAGTGGATGTCTCAGATGAGTGCTCAATACAGTACTGCAACACGAAATATATATACTGTATATGTATCTTATTACATAATTCAAGCAGTTTCTTCTCACCGTTTCTGAAAAGGCTTCAGATTTCATTTCAAAGAAGTCCAAACTTTCTTTAAAAGCCTGACCACTGAGTCATCAAGAAAAGCTATAAATTTGTAAAGTTAAAGCCATCTGTTACCGGTGACCCTCTGCAAAACCACTAAGCAAATTTATGTCCAATAATTTAAAAAAAAAATTACTAATTACCTCAAGTGGTGAGCAACTAGTAAACACATCCTCTGCAGGCATCAAGATGGCTCCTAAAAAACTTCTTGACAAACGTATCATTGGCATTGTCCTCCTTTAGTTTTGTGATTTCGATCAAAGCTGTCAGTTTACATGCACTGTGCAACACTGGTGGCACTTTTCTGTGGTCTTCCAGCACAAAGCTTTGTGAACATGTGATTTTGTGCATGGACCTGTCAAAGGGGAAGTCCTGGTAGTCATTCGACCGTTAAAAAGTCAGAGTGATGGTCGCCCACAAAACCACGTTTTCCTCTCAAGGCTCATCTAAAACACAAATGGAAAAAGCAGCTCCACACAGACATGTTTTTGTTTTCTACCAACAGCATAGCATCAAGTTTTGTGTGATCCATGTATGCAAAGTAAGTAAACACTATTTTCCTTGATGGAAAATTTGTCTTGGGCATAGTGCTACAGTCTGTTGCCTTACATAAAGAGCACAAAGGGAGAGGGAAATAAAAACACACCTCAAAAGTAATTATAAACAAAAATAGGCCTCTTAATAAACATAAAACTATTCAAGAATAAGGAAAACGTTACAACATGAACAAAAATTTAAAAAAATAAAGTTTTTTTAATGCAGACATGTTCACCTTTTTGATATTTGTGAAAATTTGTGAGCAATGTAATCAGGTGGAGGTTGAGGTCTAGACTTTGACTAGGCCATAACTACTCCTTGATTTTTTTTTTTTTTTCTTTTTCAGCCATTTTGTTGTAGAGTTGCTGATGAACTTCGGATCATTATCCTGTTGCATGACCCATTTTGTCAAAGAGGTGGCCTCGGGTCTTGTGGTTGCAAACCAAGATCAAATAATCACACCTCCACCCCCATGCTTAACCGTTGATATGAAGTGCCTGCGCTGATATGCTGTGTTTAGTGTTTACCAAAAATTTCCATTTTGGTCTAATCCGTTCGTAGAACATTATTCCAGAAGTCTTAACAGTTTGTTCAGGTGCATCGATGCAAACCTATGGCGTGCTGTTTGTTCTTTTTAGAGAGATAAGGCTTTCGCCTGTCAACTCTTCCAAACAAACCATTCATGTTAGGTCTTTTTTTGTACTATCAATAACTTTAATATTCTGAAATGTTAACTGAGGCTAAGATGTCAAGTGTGAGATGTCGTTTTTTGTTTTTTTTTTGTTTTGGGCAAATTCTCTGAGCATGGCATGGTCTCACTTTGGGGTGAATTTGTGGTCAGATTGGGGGGGTTGTGGCATTGTGTTAACACACCCCTGAATGCTTCTGACCTGCAACCTGACAAAATGTCAATTTTTAATCAAGCTGGTCACACTTGCTGATGATCAGTTAGTCAAGTCAGCAGAGAGGCTCAGTGGTTAGCACTGTTGCCTTACTGCAAGAGGGTCCTGGCAGGTTTTCTCTGGGAGCTCCAGTTTCTCCTGTCAGTGAAAAACATGCTAAAGTTTAGGGTAACGCTGTCTGTCAGCCAAGGACACTCTTGCAAAAGTGATTCTTCATCTCAAGAGCTCTCATGCTGATTAAACAAAGGATAATAATAATAATTTGATGAGCAGCACATGGCTGCTACAAACCCTCTTCCTATGGAAACACTAAGGCAGTACCAAGTTTTTCACAGGACTGTTTTTTACAAGGCTGTATAAAGGAATTTTAAACTATTTCAAAGTACTAAGGTGATTAAATCAGTATCAAAATACTTTATTAATCCGAAGGGGGAAACTGTATAAAAAAGATGAGACACTTGCTTAGATTAAGAATTTTTGTTGCTTGTTTTTGAATGGGTTGATATCATTTAATTTCCATTATCACTGCATGATTACTCACATTTTAAAAATTATTCTTCTATAACTAGAAGTGTGCCACATTTTTCTTTCTTTCCGAAATCCAAGGAAAAAAAGATTTCACCTATATAAATGGGAAAACATTGTTCTATTTATTATTGGACAAGGTGGTGTCTATGGAACAGAAAAGAAAATTTGGGATTCTGTAAATAATGATGCAGTTTAGACTGTGCCGATCAAAACATCTCAGGATTATAGAAAGAAAGAACATAATAATCACTAAAATGGTGGGTACAGCTTCCAGTGACAGCAGCAATACATGCTCTGTCAAATAAACACTTTTCTTTTGTAACTTAAGTCTTTACAGTCAAGCTGGCTCATTAAAAATGTGTGGGAAGTCTCTTAAGTCTGATACAGTAGCAGAATATATCATCCAGCAGCTGGTACTAGACATTTGGTGTGAGCAGACCGACCACTTAATCAATACAGAGCTCTGAAGCCTCTGAACATTAAGAGGTTGACCTCCCACTGTGAGGAAGCTGCTCTCTTTGACAGTACACTTTGCTATAAGTAAAGGTTGCAAAGAGGTGAGATGTCAGCAAATATGTACATTTTCTGCCCTTTGCTAATCTCTTAAGAAATTACTACATTTTTATGAAACAAAATTAATAAATATGGGCTACCTACACATTACACCTACAAGAGCTTTTTGGCATCAACAGATAGTAATGGAGTTGTTCCCCTCTTTGCAGCTATAACAGCTTCCACTCTTTTGGGAAGGCTTTCTCCAAGATTGTAAGTGTGTCTATGGGAATATTTGCCCATTCATTCAGAGGAGCAGTTGTGAGGTCAGAAACTGATATTAGATGAGAGGACCTGGCTCGTAATTTCTGTTCTAGTTCATCCCAAAGGTGTTTTGATAAAAATGTTGAAATTGTTCTTAGTTTTTACAAGTTGGGAAAAGCAGAAACCAAGTCAATGTAATTTTTAATCAATGATATATATACACATCTGTGGTGCTTCACAAAGTTTTTAAGTTTCTGCTGGTGGACCATGAGAGGAATTTGCTGACAAATAAACATTTTTAATGTTACATTTTTTAATTCTGTCTGAAATGACCATGAGTATTTCTGAATAAATGCATATACTTACTTACTAATAAAGCAATGACATTTAAAATATATCTTTAGTGTACAGGGTAAAAGACATGCTGAGAACTGAGAATAAACCTTAACAAGCAAATCTTAATCAAAGACAAAGAAGAAAACGCTTAGTTTGTTGTGTAACATTCTTAATTTTGAGGATCCTAGAGTAACACTGACATATAAAGATGTTTAAAGTGTTTCCTTGTTAAAGAAAATTAAGGATATCGTTGAAAAAAAACTACTTTCACATACGTTGATGCCCCTTTTCATAGACAGCATGAACAAAGATCATTTAGAAACTAAACTGTGGGCGAAAACATGGTTACACAGAGCTGATGATTATACAGACTGAACCACCGCAGCACTAAACAGAAAGCCACAATCACACTAGAAGCTAAGCACAACCACAAGACCCACTGTACAGGGCACAGTCTGAGCCTGAGGGGTCACTTCACAGCAGCAGCCAATTAACAGTTCTGACTGCAGCTCAGCATCTTAATTTCCTATTTCAGGCCAGAGCAGTGCCTAATGGGCGGAGAAATAGAAGGGACATAGAGTGATGCTTCCAGTTCTAAATTTATAGTCTTATCAGCACTGCCGGCAGTCTGAATATTAACTAACTGGTCTAGTGTTATTCACCACGTCACAACCACAAAAAACAGAGGAACTTAAGACTCTGCTCCAGGCAGTGAAAGCATCAGAGCTAATAACGGACAGAACTGGCTGCAGATGCTTTGGCGTCACAGAGTTTATATTTAAAATTGTCTGGTGAGAGATTCAGTTCATTTTATGCAAAACTGCCCTGGTTCACATAAGGTTTGGATTGGCTCAAACTCTTCTACTGCGTTTCAAAAACGAATGTCTGGTGAAGTCAGCTCAGTCCTTTCAGTGTGTGTTTCAGCTGTGGTTCGTTCGGTCATGTTGGTTCATGTGGGTTGCCTGTTTGTCTTCAGCTTGCTTATTTTGTCTGACCAGCTGTTAATACAGATACAGAAATGGGAACAATGAGACAGAGAAAAATGTCATTGCTCTTTACACTGAAGAAGCAGTATGTGATTTGAAGTCTACAGTTTAATTCTGTCTAGTTCGTAAACTATTTAAAGCAACACTCTAAAAACAGATCAGTGTTCAACGCTGCAACACTGCTGATAGTGATAAATTACAATCTCTGCTTCCACATACAAAAAAAAAAAACCCAAACAACAAATGATGTATCTTAACTTAGGAATATAACACATATACATTCATTTGTGTCTGTGTATGAGTTTTGCAAGTGATCTTTAATTTGTCATATGGTTATGTCTGTCTTTTATCGCTAAAATGATTCCGGCTCTTATCTATGCTTAGATGCTTTTACATCATTGAACTGTCTTTACCAAAGCATTTAAATTTCATCATCCTGCCAGGGACCGCAGATGAAAATTAGTCTGCATAACCTGGCATACTGATGATTAACATTAGTGCCTGTGTTCATTAATGTGTATTGTACCATTTAAATAAAATAAACAAAAAATTAATGCCTAGTTAATGCACAACCAGCTAACAAAGTGCTAAAATATTCTTAAAAAGACTGTTATTAATACTACTAATAAATATAACAAACTACTGACCCCTTGGTGGCGAATACAAGGGAGCAGCCAAAAGGTAAATTTTTTTTCCAATTTCCCTTAACTGCTTTCTCTGTAAATATACACTAAAGGGACAAAAAGAATAAATACATAAATATTAATATAGAGCTGGTCCCTGCCTTTGCAGCTATAATAGCTTCCACTCTTCCAAAAAGTCTTTCTACAACATTTTGGAGCATGTCTGAAAATTTCTCCCCATTCATCCAGAAGGGCATGTGTGAGGTCATTGATGTTGGATGAAAACACCTGGCACACAATCTCCATTTCTACTTCATCCCAAAGGTGTTGGGGATGAGCTCAGGGTTCTGTGCAGGCCAGTCAAGGTCTTCCTTTGTGCACTGGGACGTAGTCATGGTGGAGCACAAAAGGGCCTATCCCAAACTGTTACTGCAAAGTTTGAAGAATCGTCCAAAATGTCTTGATAAGGTAAAGCATTAATATTTCCCTTACCTGGAACTAAGAGCCCCAAGCAAACCCCGGAAAAAATAGCCCCAAAGCATTATCTCTCCTCCACCAAATTTTACAGATGGCACAGTGCAGTCAGGCAGGTAACATTCTGCAGGCAGTCACCAAATGCAGACTCACGCATTATTGTATTCTCTTTAGCAGCAGAAACAACAGTGATAAAGGGGATCAAAGGTGAAGGCATCGGCGTCCTTTAGGTGGCAGCCTGATAGCAAAGATTGTTTGGGTCTTAAAACAACGTCACAGTGAGGTAGGAGGAAGAGAAGGTGGAGGTGTGCCTCCTCATGTTCACCTTCTCTCTCCTCCCCTTATCTGGCTGACACAGTTGAACCTGTTCTGCTGCATACCTGCAGGGAGCTGGGCCATGCACACACACACACACACACACACACACACACACACACACACACACACACAAATATAAACACACACACACTATAGCACTTTGATGCAAAGCTAAGTTTGTATGTGCTTGACTAATATGTACACGTGCAAGTATGCACATGCACAAACATGTCCACAAAAACAAACACAATGAGGATACTTTTCTCTCTTCTATTTCCTTGTCCATTCAATTTTTATTTTCACTGGGTTAAAGTATCACCACAGTGCTTTATATGTTCAGAGGCTGTGGTCAGTGCTACGGTACATTGCATAACATAGTCGGAAATGTTGCTTAATTGTCCTTTTCACTACAACACTAAAGCAGCTGATGGAAGCAGAAAAATGACTTTTTCCTTCACGTGTGGAACATGGGGTTCATTTCACAGTGTGCAAAAAACTGACTATTCTCCAAACAAAACTGCCATAAAGTATTAAGTTGTATCTTAAGGATGTCAGTACATACTGGATAAACAGCTATAATACTTTTAGCCACTATTAGTATGATGGACATCAAGAAACACTAATATTTTCAACATAAGAAATCCAAAGAGCTTATTTTATCATCTGGAGCAAGAGGTTTAACATTTGCCTTTCAAGTAATTCTGAGTGAATTGTTCTTTAATCTGAGGGAAAAACAAAACAGTTTAAATGCTTTGTATTTTAGCTGGAAGTGTACTTTATGATCTGTGTATTTACTGATATATTGGTGCAACATTAACAGCTAGATATGACAGGTGAAACCAGATGAGAAGCATGGCAGCACATGATCGAAACAGGAAGGAGTTTAAATTAAAGATGAGCTGTACATGTGGAAAATAGGCTGTCTTTCCTGTTAAGATTACATCACAGATAATGCAACGTGCTGAAAGCATGAGAGGTGAACTAAACTGTTTTGTGAGAATTCCCTACAACATTGTAAATATCTGCATCTCAAATATTCTGTGGAAAGAAGTGGGTACAGAGGACAGAGGGAAGAAAGAGACTTAAAGAGGGAAAAAAACTTCAAAAAAGTCCCAAAGAAACCCCAAGAAACCCCAAGATTGTAAAATACATGCCCATTACAGCTTGGTGCCTCTTTTAAAGTCTGGTCTTTGGTAATCTCAGCAAATCTGACTCAACTGAATAATAAGGAAGAACAGCAAACCACGGACAAACACAAAGAAAGGCCTTGAAACACCGGCACCACCCAAGGTAGTTACACAACTCCAGAGAAATGACATTCAGCAGGAGAAAAGAGCAGACAATGCAATGCAGGGAAAGCATATAAAATAGCCTGAGGAAAGTTTGAGCCTTGAGTGACCTTATGCAGTCAGGAAAAGTCCACCTGCCCTTTCACCAACATGCAACGGGACACCCATCAAATAGTCAAGTCTAGATTTACAATCGTGAAAAAGAAAATTTGCAGAGGACTCCATGTAGTTCTGTGGAAAAGCTAAATACACATTTTCTGCTTCCATAGGAATCAAGAAGATAAGTAGTGGCCAGGTGCCATTAATCAAATGCACTTGGTTAACCGATCAGTCAGTGTGATTATCTCTCTAAAAGCAATTAGCTGTTTGCTTTTTGGTAGTTTGCTGGTCTGGAGCTATCCTGTATTAATACACTGTCCAGGAGTGGACATCCCAGCAAATTTATCCCAAGATCAGACCATACAATGTTCAGAGAAACTGAAAAAAAAAACATGAGTTACATGTCAGACTCTACAGGCTTCAATTAACATGTTAAATGTTGAAATTCATGACAGTACAATTAGAATAAGAATAAACAAGTGTGGGTTGTTTGGAAGGGTTGCCAGGAGAAAGCCTCTTCTCTCTATAAAGAACAACGCAGCAGGGCTTAGGTTTGCAAGATTACAACTGAACAAACCACAAGATTTCTGGAACAAACTCCTTTGAACAGATGAGACCAAAGTGGAGATGTTAGGTCATCATGCACACATTTGGTGAAAACAAAACACAGCACATTAGCGCAAACACCTCATACCAACTGTCAAGAACAGTGGTGGAGGGGTGATGATTTGGGTTTATTTAGCAGCCACAGGGCCTCAGGACCTTGCAGTCATTGAGCCCACCATGAACCCCTCTGTACACCAAAGTATTCTTGAGTCAAATGCGAGGCCATCCGTCTGACAGCTAAAGTTTGGCAGAAATTGGGTCATGAAACAGGACAATGATCTCAGGGACACCAGCAAATCTATAACAGAATGACTAAAAAAGAAAGGTGTTGCAATGGCTCAGTCAAAGTCCAATTCATTAAAAAGCTGTGGTGGGACCTTAAGAGAGCTGTGCATAAATGAATGCCGGTAATCCTCAATGAACAGAAGTAACACTGCAAAGAAGAGCGAGCCAGAATTCCTCTACACTGATGTGAAAAACTGATGAAGTCATACAGAAACCAAGTACATCAAGTTCTTGCTGCTAAAGGTCATTCTTAAACTACTGAATCATGACATATAGTTTTTCACAGGACTGTAAATAAGAAAATGTACTAACTATGAGCAGACAAATGCTGATTATCAGTGCACTATCAGCTTAACTGCTCTGTGGATTCTAAAATAAATTTAACTTTATAAGTGATGAAACTGCAGTCTATTGTTACTGATTATGGCTGCAGCTTGAGATCAAGATTTGAGCCAATCCTATTCTTGCAATAAAATTTGGATTGAGAATATATTGGTATATTTTAAATGTGTTTTGATGTGCTAACACTGGGCTACACCAGACAAATACTAATAAATGTTTAATCTAAAATGGCTTCTTGAAATTTATCCTGGGCAACTAAACTACCATCTGTATGTCACACTGGTTTAAGTGAAGTTCAAATAGTATGCATAATACGAAAGTCATGATCATTAAACTCTGGGTGCTTCACCCTAATCAATATAGAGATACAAATAGGTAAAGTTATAAATATTAATTTTGCAAATTTGAGAATGTATTGAATGATACCAGTTAGATTAATAATGTGGTCTGTAAAAGATTAAAAAATGTGAAAAATATTAATCACAGATTCTTTTCTTTATTATTTTTCACAGTGCTCCTTTCAATAAACTAACCGTGTAAGATATTTAATTTGACATAAGCATAAGGAAAAAAAACAAACAGCTAATCCTTACATTTACGTGACTGATACCAGGCAACATTTATGATTTTCTCCTTGACAAATAAATAAAATAATCAAATATCAAAGTTATGAATGCACTGATTAACTTGATTAGTTTACTTGGTGCTCAAATGGACTACATCCAAAAATTACCAGATGTACTGTTATAGAAATCTTTTAACTAACAGTAAATATCTTTAGGATGTTTAACAAAAATTCACTTCTAGTCTTTCAGAAACAGTGTAGCCTAAAACCTGTCTGAAGTGCATCTGTTTTCGGAATTCTTTCTCAGAGATACCCCCGTAAAAAAAACAAAAACAATCTTAGCTCCGTGTAGTATCTCACAAGTCTATGAGTGAAATCAGTCCAAACAAGAGTCTAATTCTTAACTTTTAAATGAGCTGCAAATATGTCAAATGTGAGACAAAAAGGTAAAGGAAAAAATTTGTTCTATAATTAATAAACCTGTCTATCAAGGATAGATGTTCCTGGTGACTCATTTACTTGTTGATGAAAACAGAGGGGAAAAAA
Organism: Etroplus canarensis; assembly: GCA_015106775.1. Classification (NCBI taxonomy): domain Eukaryota; kingdom Metazoa; phylum Chordata; class Actinopteri; order Cichliformes; family Cichlidae; genus Etroplus; species Etroplus canarensis. The sequence continues at coordinate 35,088 of VUQH01008180.1, forward strand.
TCTGATTAATAAACTAGTCTAAAAGTAAGGAAACACAGGAAAACACAATGTAATGCAGGAAAGTCCAGTTTTCATTCACGCTTCTCAGACACATTCATGAATAACCTGAGACAAGTGAGCAGAAAGAGGCTTGATGTTACTCAGGGTCATATTTTCACTCTCTGGGCTTGCAGCTGTGCCCACAATGACATGCGTAATATTTGCAGAAGTGACCTAGCGTAAAGTACTTTGATACAGTTGTTTTTTGAGTCCTCAGAGGAAAACTCACTGACAGCTTCGAATGATTAATTCTCTAATTCTATCTACCTGACTGGTCACAGCTGATGATGCTAATAATCCGGTGCAGATGGGGCTGGAAGGGTCTATTAAGGACAGCATGTATATATACTACTGGTGTGCGTATGTTTGCGTGATTGTGTGAGATGTAACAGGCAGGGGGACAGGTGTGGTCAATGCTCAGGACATACTGCAATGGGATGCGACTTACAATACTACTTGAGTGGCTTATTCCTATGACAGAGAATTTAATATTTCTATCCAACACAGAGACACTGAGCCATCAACCCTGTTGCCAGGTTGGAAAAGTTAGACTTTTAATTTTGCATTTTACCAGCAGCTAAGAGAATCAGTCTATTTTTAACATGGAAAATGCTTTTGTTAAGTTTTATTAAGGTTTTGAAAATGTTTCAAATACTCAAACTCAAAGAATACAAATCCTGCAGAAAAAGCATAAAGACCAAAATAATCTTGACTAGACTCTTAAGTTTTTAACTTTCAGTTGAAATCAACGATGTGTTTGAAATTACCCTATCATGAGCCCTTTCATTGAGTCTTATATAAATAAATGGCAGACTATATCACAACAGGCTTTCAGACCCTATCTAAATCAACACTGACGGATGCTGACATCTTGACGCCTGTTATCTCAATCCAGCTCTGTTGAGCCAACACAGCTGAGGAGGATGAAGATATGACGCAAAGATATGAAGACTCGTCATATCTGTGCTGTCCTGCTGCTCAGCTAATCCCAGTGACAACATCATCCAGCAGGTTTATATACCAGTTCATCAATTCTGACTCTCGGCCACACTGTTTATATTAACTGGAGCACTTTATGAAGCCAAGAAGGTTTCCTAAAAACAAACACTTAATTCACTGCGTCTATATGGAGTGATAAAAACAGAACCATTTCCATAGGATTATTATTAAAGAAAATAGCTCTGCAGAAATAAAACTTCATGATACATGTTCTATTCTGCAAGATAATGAAAAATTTATGCTGCTTTTATAGTGCAACATCACATGTAAATCTTTTCCAAATCCAAATGTGGACTCATAATACAAGATCTGCTGTTAATTAACTACACCACAGGCATGTGACTTTAGCATCACAGCCACTAAGCTATGTTTGGTGTAATGACAAATATCACCAACAAATACTGCAGTCTCATTTAGCCATTTGTTGGCAAATGCTTTCTCTGGGATTCACAAGTGGAATGTAAGTAGAGACAGAAATACTGCTAGCTTGGCATCTGGGGGGAAAAATGTTCGAGATGTGGAAACTGGAAGTGCAAAAATGCTAACTCACAATGCAGCAGCTCAGTGCACAGGATCTATTTTTTTGCCAGCCTGCTTTACATTTATAAATGAACAAACTCTCAGGCCTGAGGGATCTACACTTTCCTGCTGTTTGATGCTGAAAAATAACTTTATTAGCACAGCTGGGCATTAAATGCCTTGCTTAGGGGCTTGTTTAAGTGGTGATGGATGGTTGAGAAAAGAGTTTCTGATTTTGGCTGAACCCAGATTTTTCTATTTTAACCCGTTACACTCTGCTCACAAGCCCACTACTTTATAGTTGTCCTGCCTGAGTGTCAGCCACTGAGTTCACCAAGAAAACTAAAAAATAACTAATATCTACGTACAATTTTCTCCTGTTCTTACAAAAGAGTTCTTGCAAAAGCAACCAAAAGCAATCATGAGTAGTTTCTTTTAACATGAAATTCTTAATACAAGCCAACAATTCAATAAATTTCCAGATATTTTTTCTGACTTTTCTCTGCTATGCTGGTGCGTTTTACCCAAATTAAGGGAGTTTCACACAGTACATTACAGTGGTGATGCCGTGCTTTGAAGCCCATTCATTAAAATAGCTTGTGAGTTGTGCCAAGTCAATCACTCTGTTGTTTACTGCAAAACTGAAAAAAGTCTAACTTTTGAAGTTCAAATAATTTGAACTTTGACCATTTTGAACTATGACAGCTGCCCACACAGCCAAAAGAAACGAGTTACCTAGTCAGCAGCAGATAAAAGGCTAAATTTAGTGAATTATCCCAACACAAATTTGAGTTTTTTGTTAGAAAAGTAATTCTTGGAAACATGTGTATCCAAGCAGAAATGTCAAGAGTGCTTTAGCAGGTTTTCATGCAGCTTCTTGATAGCAGGCAATGTGAGTAAACCACAGAAGGTTTAAAAGATGGACGTAGCATCCAGTTCTGAAAGGTGAAGCCAATGTGTAAAGCATGGTTTATGGCCACTGTGTTGGTTGTGTCACGCAGTAACTGTAATGTCACCATTTATACTTGCACTTCAGGACAGAACACTGGCTGCAGTCCTCTATTAAATAATAGGTGTTGCCACCCAGAAGAAACCTCTATATCAGTGCTGGTATAGGGGTTGAAGAAGTCAAAAAAACAAGAAGCAACAAGACTGTTTTTTCCCCCTGTCTCTCTAGAGAAAGTCTCTTTTCAATTACCGTCTGTATAATCTGGGATTTTCTGAGCTCCTATATTGATGCATCATTGAAATAGCAGTAAAGACCAACAAGACTGTACACTCAGCATAAGTGAGGTTACAAAAATTTAGGGGTGCATGACAAGCTGAAATAACACCAAAGTGTGGCGCGCAGCAGCAGTTGTGTAATCTCTTTTGGAACATGCCACCATTTGTGAGGGTGACAATAACGAGCATAAACTAGGCAGGAGTGCCTTAATCCTGTATTCTGTTTAATGGCCACCAGGGGACAACTCCCGAGGTTGCAAAAAACACTGAATCCTACTAAAGTGTATGATGTATGAAAAATGGCCCTTAGCCACAGCAAATATTCTTCTTATGAGTTTACGGGCTCAGTCTCTCATTTCAGGTCATTCTAAGTCTCAGAAAGGAGGATTATCCAGGGTATGTTAATTGGCTAAAGACTTGTGGCTAGTCGGCTAGTCAGCTTGGCTTCATAACGAGACTTTTCTAAGTAATGGATGACATCACAGTGGCTGTGTCCATATTTTCATTGTCTTTGATGCAAGCGCAGCTTAGTTTTTTTTAAAGTGGTCTTTCCAAAAGCTTTGTAGATCTATTAAAGGTTGTTATTTAAAGTAATGTGAAATGTCCCTGTAGTGTAGTGTTTTATACATTTGCCTTACAAGCAAAAGGTCTCTGGTTCAATTCCAGGTTTGGACACAAACCCTTCTCACCATGGAAGGTTGCATCACGAAGGGCATCTGGCGTAAAACATTTGCCAAATTAATAACAAAACAACAGTTACCCATTGGAGTACAACTATACACAAGCGCAGCGCTTTCGCAGCAGAAGCAGCTGAGACAGCTGCGAAAGCTCTGTGCTTATGTATAGTTGTACTTCGATGGGTAACTGTTGTTTTTTTATTAACAATATGACAGAGTCAGGAAACAACCTTCATTGTAATATTTGCCAAACTGTCAAAGCGAATTAATCCGCTGTGGCAACCTCTTAGAGAAAAATACAAGGAACCAGCTGAAGGATTTAAGGTGATATGGAAAAAAGTCCAGTTTTTCTGAAGAATATTTTGCTGAAAATACTACTCCCTTTAATTTGCTCTCTGGCTTCCTCAAACAATGGACAGCAAGTGCAGCAAATTACAACAATGTGGCAAGGCAATATTACCTTTTGTTAACTCTGGTTGAGCTGCTTAAAGCTCATGAAGCTATATCTTCTGTTAAGGGTGTTTGAGTTGGTAACACCAAGTTATGACAAGCCAAAAACTTTGATGATTTTTTTAGCTCCTCTCTGCCAAGATGCACTTTTGTGGTTAAGAAAACACAAAAATGTCAGGGACAAAGCAAGCAGAGGTGGAGAGTTACACTGACAAAAACAGTAACTCCTGCCTGCAGGCAGCAGAAAATGTCAAAAGAGCAGCCCATACAGCATGCCAAACAGTTCCTGCTGAATAAAAAATGGAAAAATGTGATTTAAAAGGTTGAGGAGACCACCTGCAGCTTTGTGCATCTGTCCAATCTATTCTCTCTGCCTTTTACCCTATTCTGTATAACTGGTTGTCTCCAATACTGCTGGAACAATTACTCAATTTGTTGACTCAGTATTTTATGAGGCAAAACTGCCACACACATGCTGGACTGAGCTTTTCAAACACGACACTTAGCTATTTTTCTTTGTTTCATACTGTCATAAATTAATGTTCAGCAAACAGAGACTATCATTTCCTCATAGTCAAGATGAACACTGAGGTGCCAACAGGCTTTTGAAAGGAAAAGATGTGTTTAATTCACTGTCAGACACTGTTTAATCTCAGTGTGGCTGCACCAGACCTCTGAATTGATTTGAGAGTGATGAGGCAGATGGCTGCATATGTGTGTGAATGTGTTGTTGTAATCCCTCTGTGGTGGGCAGGGCACATTCGGTTCATTTCCCATTCAGCAGCAGAACATTAGAGAACACAAACAGGACACAGGCTGTTTTCCACTGGAGTCTACTGATTTTTTAAACAAGCATGACTTTTCCAAAAAACAACAATCAAATTTCAGTTCTATCAGTCACACAAAGCAACTGAGATACTTCAATTATATCATCATTATGACAAAGTCACAAATAAACATCAGATCTGTATGAAGCAAGCAGCAGCCAATAGGACTGAAAAACGGAAGCGATGCAAAACTGTCAAAAACTGCTGGTCCTCCAACGGCCACTTGAGGCTGACTCCAAATATAAGTCAATCCCTACAGACTTGGGTGTTAAAATGCCCAACTTCAACCATTAAGTTATGCATCATTAGCAGTCCTGCTTATTTTATGAACAGGCAGGGACTGCTTGCTTTTTGCTAGGCTTCACCTCAGGTAATTTGAGTTGCTGAACTTGACCTCAACCATCTTTTTTTTTGCCAAGATATTTATTGTCTTTTTCAAAATTATTTCACAAACACATAACATATACACATACATACAAACATATACCCACATACCCACTACACACTGCATACAATTGCATCATAAAAAAAAATAAAAATAGAAAAAATAAAAATAAATTAAGAAAAACAACAAAATTAT